>CAAKHC010002554.1:0-41462 GCA_901007825.1 Macroramphosus scolopax
TAACAGATTTATGTAACAGCATATTTGTGCCATCTGTTTTCTGGGGATGCGCACATTTATGACATTGACATGTCATCAGCATAAACAAACAGAGCTAAAGTAAAAGCATGGAATAAATCTATCGAACGGTCCGAGCAGACGAAGCCGCTGCTCACCGAGCCCTGACAGATACAAGTGGAGTAAATGTACTTTAATGGGAGGCAGCTTATTCCGTCAGCTTCAGGACAAAACAATATAATTTTTGTGAAAATGGACACCAGGCTACAAATGTGACGGCTCATTCTGTCAAGTGTACAAAAGCCGTAGAATACTCCTTTAAGTCATTTATACGGTTGTGGTCTGTTTTGAAGGAGTCGGGTTTAATTCAAAGTATATTTCTATAGTGTTAGTTTATTGGGATGTTTGATTGACATTTCCTACCTGACAGAGACAATTTAAGATGCTTTTCTATTCTGATAAATTGAGTATTTAAAGATATTTTTGTGGGAAATGATCTACTCGTACACTTCGATTGAAGATTTCAGAAATTCAAGTCCACAATTAAAACGCAGGATGGACGAAGAAGTTTATGTTGGCTGTTTGAAGGCTTGTCCCAGTAGTTTATATCACCACTTTCATGGTTTAAACCCTGTGTTTATAGCGATTTGCCTTTATTTGGACGGCCTCTAGCTCGGCCTCCAATGATCACCATCAAAGCAAAGGAGGGAATCAGATGAGAGGTTAACCTGAACCTTGTGGCTGTTCTGTTAACCATGAGAATGAAGAATTCCCCGGCCTCAAAGGAGAAGTAACTTCAACCCAAGCCGCAATGATTGCCAAACCCTCACCAAGCGTTTGCCTAAACATTGACACATCGTACACATAGTAGTTTCTGTTTTGGAAGGTGATGTGTTTCAAGAACTGGTTGTGAATCCGGCAGTGGGTTATCAATAATGATGTATGGTGCCTGGTGCTGATAAAAACTGGTAACGGCCATTTGATGTACTGATAACATCAGAAACGGGAGCCAGAACGATGTCCAACATCTACAATAATTAACAATAATTAAATGTATACAGTTATGCCTCATGTTGGTGTCTTCCTTGCATGAACACATGAATGCAATCGATGCACAAGAGCCAAAAAACATGTCGGTTTTCAAGATGACGCAGGTGGTTCCCTACAGGCTGCTCAACTGTCCTTCACACATCCAAGGCCGACCCTCACTGCAAGCATCTCTGACATCTTCATCTCATATCTTACCTTGAAGTTGAAAAAAAGGCAAAGGGCATGTCAGCTATCCGACAGGCCTCGTAAGTTCGGTTTCACAATAGCAATAACGAGTTCAGGTTTCCTTTTAAGCACTTGAGGCTGATGTGTCTGTTTTGAGTTACACCGAGCTTGTGCACGAGAAAAGATACAGACACCAAGCACAGGTACGGCTGCTAATTTCGTATTGTGGCTTTAAGGTACCACAGTGTTTTTTGCATTAGTGTGGCATGGGTGAGCGTATTAGAGTGCCAGCTGGAGGCAGAGAGGCGAGTGGATTCCCTTTTGCCATGCAAGCTGGTGCACCTGCTCCGAGTCAAGTAGAAAGGGTTAAGAAAGTAAAAAAATGTGCATTTGATTTTCTATAGTATCTTATGCAATGTGTAGAGTTTGCATGTGTTTAATGTTGTGATGAAATGTGTATCTAACAGACCCGCCGATAGAACGACAGCTGTACACACCAGAGACAGGCGCTCCAAGCAACAGCAATACAACTCCATAAGACGTTCAACAGTTCCAGTCCCAACGATTGTGCAAAGTTCCGTTGCATGAACGAAACTTCAAGTGAGCTCCCTCGCTTGCTCATAAGAGGACATCTGATTAAAGAGGGCATAGGTCAGCTCACAGTATTTTGTGTATAAAGATGAAAACTGTCCTGACTAATGTATTTCATCACCTTCTAGCCACTTCTGTCCCTTTGGAGGAGGCAACGTGTCATCAGTCACCATCGACATCAGTCACTACAACTCCCAGACAGGCCGTGATGGAGAGACACTCAGCATCAGTACCATTTGTCAAAACAACTAAACTGCTGCAAAATGTATTTTTCATGTATCTTTAAAAAGGATCATCATATCCACTGAAATAAAACATTCTATGGTGATAGATCCCGCAGCCCTCGTCTCCGAGGTGTCAAAAGTCATCTGATGTCATCTGACGTCTTTGGCACGTTCTATAATTACACTGCCTATAATACAGCTGCTGTCACGTTATTACAGCTAATCTCTCCCCTTCTTTTTACTGCCTTAATGTTTTGCACGGACCAGCGTTCCCATGACACACTTATCTGATTCAACAAGTGAATTCACACAGCAAGTGTGCAGCCACACGCATAGTTGCACCTCGGTGCAGCTGAGAAAATAAAAACAGAATCTCTTGGAAGTGAAGCAACAGTGTGACGACATGCAACCGGATCGTTTCCCCTTTCACCTGGATTTACACAACTTGACGTTTTTTTTGCTTTAAAACAATTCTAAGGAAACAAAAGTCAAGCTCAAGTCAAGTCTCCCGAAAAGTTTGACACTGTAGCTGGAACATACAGTATGTGAAGGTGTCGCCTCAGGAAATACAGCGCATACAAATGGAAAGTTATCAATGGAGGGACCAAATTAAATAGTCACCTTGTGAGCCACATCTGAGGTCATGTGCAGTCTTTTCATTCATACATCTCGGAGGCCTGATGGCCTCCAACATTTGACATTCTCGAGCCTCCGCAGCTTCACACATTCAAGTTCAGACACCCTCCTGCAAACTCAGGACCCAGTAAAACTTGTTAATCTCTCCAACCCTCCTCCCACTCTGCTTCATCCTTTTGTACCCTCGTCTCTATCTGCACGTCCTCATTCATTGCATCATCTTGCTGTTAAGGCTTTGGCGCCTTGTTCTTTTCTTGAATCTTGAACCCTCCGACTATCCCCGAGTCCTATTTACCGTTTGTTGTTGATACATGGAGAGAGCGCAAGTCACACAAGGGCAAAGTGAACAGGGAGACGCGTTAACACTCACAGACAAGCAACTCTATTCTAAGCAGGAACAGACATCAAGTAGGGAGATTACGGAGGGAGCTGTGTCAATGTGTCAGTGTGTGAGTGTTTCTCTCTCTCTCTCTCTCTCTCTCTCTCTCTGTCTGTCTCACTCCATCCATCTCTCTCACTTACTCCCCCTCCCCTTTCTGAAACAAAATGGCCAGATGGCTTCCAATCCTACATGTTAATCCACAACACAGAGACTGTGTAGCTGTGACACACCTACCAGAATACACCACTGCTCGCTCCGCTCGCGACAGCTCTGCCCTCAGACACACACACACACACCCCCTCACAAGACCACGACACATTTGTAAACTGTCACCAGGAGACCTTAAGCACACTGAACAATAACCTGTCCTGCAGCATAACTCACCCGAACTCAGTCCTCAACAGATTGAGGCCTACTTGTACGTGTGTGTCCTACTATCATGTTTCAGAGAGCCCGGTTGGACGGCTACAGGCCAAGATGTGCTTCTCTGTCTGCCGCTGTTGTTAGCTATCTGAGGTAAGAGAGCCCGCGTGTGTTAGGTTACCAGGCCGATGGAAAATACAGGGGAAGCCAAGAACCGCAAGAACGGTCAAGAAAACAGTCAGATATACTGACAGGGCGAATATCTCACGTCCGAGTTCACATGGAGTGATTGATTACACGTTAGATTTTATAGTATTGCGAAGAGGAAAAACATTTATCATTTAAAAACAAATTCACATTTGAAGCAGAGGAAGCTGTACTGGAGGATTTCTGCACTGAAAGTAGAATTAAACAAAAATAGAACCGAGGTAGTTTTGGGTAAGCGAGTCGATCTCAGGGGTCGGTTGTAAAAAAAGCTATGATAGGCCACAGTGAGTATGCTGCTCAATGTGTGATGTGTACAGTGTATTTGAAGGATGTGGGTTTTTACGCTCATTTCTAGAAGCGAACATGTAGAGAATAACTACAGCAGTTAGTTATCACCTTTGGGCCGGCAGCCGCCTGCGTCTGTCTGCTCTTTCTAAGCAGCTATGAAATTTTCATGAGTTGCATGTAACACGGAAGACAACAGCTTATATTAAGATGTTCAATTGGCTGGTCGGCTGCGCTACCCGCACCCATACAGACATGCAAAATACAGGTATATTAAAGGCCAATGCGCCTGTGGCAGACCTGTGCAGATAAAACGTGTGAAGAATACATAAAGCATGTGGAGCATAGAGACCAGGACTATCCAGCTGCAGTGTTAGAGACCACTTGAAGTATTAATACCCTAACACTAGTACTCTAAAAGTGCAGTATATCAGCATCTCTGTCTGAGTGTCTCTCTGCAGCGGATCATGATGCCTTTTCTTTCAAGCCAAGTGCTGTGTAATTAGTATTGTGCTGTTCTGGCACAAACTATTGCATCCGCAGACACAATTCTGAATGATTATATGGGAAAAAAACAAGTATTGATGATCAAAACAGAGCCAACGGTGTAGGTGGTTTGGGACAGTACAAACTCTTGGATGAACACAGGGATAAATGAATGGCATGCAGTCATGGTGTTGGATGTCTGAACAGATAGATTGGTGGTGAAAGGAAAGAGCACATCTATATCAGTTTAACAGACCAAGGTTTCGTGGGAGTAACACCTTCCTTCAGTATCCCATCCCCCAATTCCTTCTCCGTCCTCCCTCGATCAGTGAGATGACTCCCTAACATCCGTCTTTCACGCGGCAGCCAGACAACAGGTCTCCCAGCGGGCCCTGCTTCTCACAAACCAGAGGATGACTGTGCTCCCTGGGAGATGAATCTCTCACTACATCTAAGATGGTTCTGACATCATCATCGAAATGAGCAGAGCTGATGGGGGAGACACACATTCAGCTGTAGCCGGTCCTCCTCCGCTGATGGCTGTGGAAGAATCCGAATAGCTCAGCTTTCAAGGGACCGGCCCCCACCCCCACTCCCATCCCCAATGAAGTCAGGTGACCAGATGTTGTATATCTGCTTGTCACTACAGCCGCCATGAAGCTGCTACACAGTTTCATGTCAAAGCCAGACACGTCTCTCTGCTGTGTGTGTGGTTATTGAAAGAAAAAAAAAAGATAGAAGCCATTTCTTCATAGAAGCAGAAAGGCCATAGGTGAGGCAACACAGAGATAACAATAGAGCATCCATCAGCATCATCCCCCCATCTATAGCATACACAGATCACAGCCATCCGGGACTACAAACCCAAAATAGCACTTTTTGTTCCAGTGTTGCCACTGCAGCTGCTGCATTTCTCCTGAACTAACACACACACACACACACATACACTCACACACACACATACATACACACAAGGCCCCTACAAACGCCACCATTGATTCTCACACCTTCCCGTCAATAAAGATGCTATTTGTGAGGCACAGGGGAGCGCATGCAGAGATGATGTGATGCAGAGGGGGGTGTAGGATCATACACAACACGTCCAGCCCCTCTGATGCAGGCATCCATTTCCATCTCACGGACAGACTGCTGATGAAACAGCTGCCTCCTTCGCAGGGCTGAATGCAGAGTGGAAGAAAAAAAAAAAAAAAAAAGGCTACAAAGCACCCCTACATACACAGCCTCCCCCTCCTCCTCCCCCCTTTACATCCCCTATTGCATACAGAGAGAGGGAATTACCTGAAATATGTCTTCACATTCTCTTGCACACTGTTTCGCCTTTGGGCCTGGAGCTCTGCTCGATTCATCGTCAACCGTACGGTCCTAGTGACAGTTTAAAGGCAGGATTGCCATTCTCTTGTCAGACCAGTTCCTGACCCTAAAAGCAGGCTTGTTCGGCAGGCTGGATGCTTCACTGGCTGCTCACTGTTCCCTAGCCCATGATGTCATCCGCCCTGCGCTGCCCATTGGCTGACGGGCTGAATATTAATGCGGGGAGCAGGTCTGGGGGCGGAGCCAGCCAACAGACAGACCGAGTTGGTTTTCTGTTTGACAGACCAAACCTGCTGAGTGAGAAACCCAGGAGGGAGGGATCTTATATATCCAGCTCAAGTTCTTTTCATTTGCTAACTTGTAAGGTTGTGGTTTGTGTGCTAATCGATTAAGGCCACAAGGAAGCTGGTAAAACTCGACACCACAAATTCACATTTGAATTTATAATAATTTTTTTTTTTTTTTTAATGTCAGATCTGTGGGTCAACATTGAGGGAGACCAAACCTGACATCCAGGCTCTCATATTCATCGATAGTACATGGGAATAACCCTGAAGATAAATATATATATTACCTCATACCTCTTGTTCCTAACTTACGAGAAGTGCAATTAGTGGTTTGTTTCAGTCCTTGTCTTTATCATTGTGTGTGACACCTATAATTAGGTGATCGTAAAAAGCTGCTGTATAGTTCTGCATGTCTTCCTTGTTTGTGTTACTTATGCGCCTACGGTGGAAAAGAATTCTTGGTGGAAAACTCCTTGGTGACAAAGAAACTATCCATCTATATAACAATTGTTTTTCTTTTGTTCTAGTAAGTGGTTCAACTTCAACCCTCTGAAGCTTTATGTTACGATGGCAAAGATTTTGAAAAGCACATGAAATATGACTACTTGATAACATTATGACAGGTATGTGCTCATTGCTCATTAATGAAAACAGGATTTCAAATAGGATTCCTGGTTGCTACCTAGTAAGTCATTGTGAAAGTGAAAGTAGTGTGCATGTTCTGTGCACCACAGCAAAACAGCAAATGTGTAATTCTACTAAATCAAGCAACATTTTTGACCTAATAACTCCAAGTTTTTCTGCTGATGACCAGTCGTGTTTGCTAACATATCTAAGACATCAAAAAAATAACAGCAGATCTGCTCAATTGTGAAATTTATCTGCAGAACAGCCAGAGATATTTCTTTTCAGAGTACAAACATGACTGACTGGATTCACACGCAGGCAGAGACAGCAACCAAAACACTCAGCGCATTTGCCCTAATTTGCCTATGATGTCATCTTTTTCCCTCTATCTCACCTGTGATTGGCTGACTGGCGCAGCATCTGCTCAGTCTCATGGCTAGTGCTTCTAGCTCAAGGTGGAGGCCTATCCGAGGCTCTGTGAATCATGGCTGGTTGTCCTGACAACCCTGTAATGTCGATTCCTTGTCGGAGACTAATATGGCTGTTCAGTGACAGCGTTCACTCAAAAATGGAGAGCCTGATGATTAGAAGAAGACAAAGCCTCCAAATCACAAGGTGTCTTTGGGGATTTTTTTTCAGCAGATTTTCATCATATTCTGAGTGAAAAAACAAACAGAATACAGAATATTTTGGTAGAAGTAGGAAATGATGTTTTTTTTTCTGATAATCATATGAGTTGGTGCATCTTTTCTTATGTCTTAGAGATTTTAAATATGTTGGAAACTAGGAATAATCCGTTGCACATCTTTCTAGTGAGTGTGAGTTTCTCCTAAGCTTTCGGGAAAACACATGTTGAGTCTTAACATAAAAACCTAAACCCTAAACCCTGAACGTTTGGACAGGAAACATCATCAGTGTCATGTAAACATTTTGAAGTGGAGACATGGTTTTGCTCTGGCTCCTGACATCAGACACTAAGGATTACTGTACATTTAATATAGAAAAAAAGTCCAAATGCATTTGGATCTTCGTCAACAGCAGCATGAAAAGACTCTTGGATATTATGACTTCTTAGATTTAAGCATTATTGGTCATTTCATGAGTTTAACACTACTGGAACCACTGATCTGTTAGGTTTTCATACATTTTACTTCATTACATGTGACCACAGGGATGATTAGTCAGGGTCACAAAGGGGGCTCCTCCAGCAAGCATCAGGTTGATGGTGAGGAAATTGCCTGGACAGGTCAGCTGTTCATCACAGTTCACACACAGACAGATAACACACTTCAACATGGGACAAAATCTGAGTCAATATGAACCAAACCCACACATCTTCCAATCCAGCAGCAGCAGACATTCTAGAAACCAAACATCACGGAGGCTTTCAGCAGAATCTGGACCCACCAATTTTGTCTTTGAATTTTAGTCTGCCTTCAATTTTTTAGATATACGTTCCCGATTAACAGGATAAATCACAAAGGATTGTAAACTTTGCTTGGATTAACTTGCTCAGACTGCTTAGCAAGGAAATCAGGCTCTTTGTATTTTGACATGCACAAACTTAGATGGCTGCAATGATTAGAAAGGTCACAGACTTCCAACCCCAGCCATGTGTGCTGTTGCCGCGTCCTTTATCATCCAGCCGCTCCCTCATTGTCGGTCGCAAAATGTAAGAATTCATCCATATTTTATTCAGAGTCCCGTACAGACAGTCATATAAAGGGAAAAATATGTCCTTCTACTTGTATTCGGCCTCTCTCTGCATGAGCTCCAGTAGCTGTACATTGACATGAATGTGACTGACACATTCTCCATTTCAAGCATGCAGCCTTCTGTTGAATAAGTGTTAATCTATTAAGTTCTACAAGAAATACTCAAGGCGGATCATTTCCTAAAGCCTGGTGGTGAAAAGCTCCGACCAGGAGCTGACAGAACAACCTGGCGCTGCAGCGAGGATGAGCGTGATTTACTAGTTTCCATAGGCTGCTGTCAGCGATCAGGTTTACATAATGAATCCTATAAATATCCTCAGAGGCTCAGAGAACATCTCTCTGGTGATGTTTTGTAATGAGCCCAGTCTGGAATTTACTCGGTGTTGTGGATAGATCGGACGAAAATAAATCTACATAACTTACATAGATCCTGCACTTCTAATTTAATCACAGACGGAATCAGACAAGTTCCTGAAGACAGCATCCTGATCATATTATGTACATATTATCTATAATAAATTACAAGTGGGTTTTAGATGGATGGCAATGTCAGTCTGTCTGTAGACTGGCGGGCATTTATACAGCACCTTCTTAACTAACCAGGTAATCAATGTGATTAACAATATTGCCTCATTCACCCATTCAGACTCACATTCACACCTGTTGGTAGAAGCTGCTAGACAAGGTGCGGAGCAGGTAACACGTTCAAACACATTCACATACGCCGGTGGCATCAGTGTTTGTCTTTTACCAGGCCAATATTTGAACCTTTTTAAACAACATATTACTCATCAATCCACATCAGATAACAACACTTCTGTCTCATTAAATGGCGACACTCACTCACTCCCCTTTGGCGTCTGTTTGGGACGCAGTGAGCTGTCGAATAACACGGTTGACCCATCCACGTCAAAATATGACACAGTCGGCTTTGACGTCATTATATACCAAAAACGTGTCCCATTAGCAATGAGTGGATACTGAAAATGGTGAAATGCTTTCATTGAATAATTATATTTTGTATCAATGCTATGGTTGACACCTGGTTATGACAATCCACAAACAACAAATGGTTTAAAATGCACCACTCAGTCAGTGGCTGGAGCAGTTGGTCTGAGTGTCTCATAATGATGTCAGGGCCTTTACACTGGAGTTAATGGACGGCCTGCTGGGTCTAATACAAATGCAAAAGGGAGCCTTGTAGGTTGCTATTGGGAGACTTGGATATGTGTGCATTTCTTAATTGTTGTTGTTGTTGTGGGAAAATTCCTGCCTTCCAAAATTGAAAAGATATATCATGTTCTGCTGCAGTGTGCTCGACTGGTTTTCTCATTCTATAGGGGCACTCCAGTTCGGTCTATTTGATATGCTTGAGAATCTGTTTGGGAGTCCAACGCTGCAAGCAAAGAACTGACATTAAATTTTTGTTTCCGTATGACTGAATGCATCGTTCTGCAGAGAGCGAAGAAAGACATTTGAGATGATGGCTTCTGTGGACGAGAGTCAAATAATTGCTGCACTGGCCAATCACCACTGTATAACCCATATCAAATTATGGTTTAGATGATCATATTATGGTGGAGCTCATTGTGTCTTGGGAACAGGGGTAGAGAGAAGCTTCAGAGAGATATGCTGATATGAGAAGAGTATATAGGTGAAGCAGAATTCACTTCAGGCTGCAGGCATCAGAAAATACATAATGCAATAACATCCTGGCAGGTTTCTTTAAGTAAATGCTGACATGCACTGAGGCGATATAACTGCTAGTTTCAATAGTCTAAGTCTCACAAGAAATACTCACAAGGCCAAGCACATTTAAAATTCAAAAACCAGTTCAGCACAGAAAACCTGAACCAAAGCATTTCAGGTTTTAATCAAATGATGTTTTACTATCAAATCATTCTGTTGCCTGTTTTCATTGATGAATTGTCATGCCAATATATATATATTCCCTCAACAAAAGTCGTCAAGAGCAATGTGATGTGTTTGAGTAAGGAGGGCACTCATGTCCGGGGGGCTTGTATGGACGCTGTATTAAATGCTCTTCATTTTACTACGTCAGATTAACATCTGTAAGCTCTTCACTGGTAACTTGGCATTTAAAAGATAATGGGTCACGCTCATCCATGCTACAGAAACAGGAAAACTGCTATGTGTGTGTGTGTGTGTTGGCATTACAGAGACCCCCTCTAAGGATTTTAATTTAGGTTAGTCGGCCCAGATCCTGCTGATTATGGATAACCTATTGATAATTTACACATGTTCTTACAGGAGCTTAAGTCGATTCCCTATTTTTCAGGGTGAAAATGTGCAACAGTAATTTAAGCGCTGACAGCTGAGCTCAGTAATTGCAGATTACAGTGTGGTTTAATGTTGCACACTTAACACCTTGGCTGCTTTGCCAAGATTTTAAATAGACTATATTACATGTTTATTCAAAGAGGATGCTAAGGCTAAGAGGAGGCTAACACAGAGTTATGGACGAATGCAAGTTAAACAGACGCACTCTGTTGATAGGGTTTGTGTGTGTGTGCATGACGAGGTCTTCTGCAGTATGGTCTGCTCTATCTGATGGGTGTGAGGCCGGTGACGCTTGTTTAACGTGGACTGAATAGAACATGCCCTGTTAATCGAACACATCGCAGGCCTGTAATGCAAAACCAATTTGAAAGAGTTGTGCTGATGGAAGTGTGATTGTATCATTGCTATTTCATGTGTACTCAGGGAAGTATCACATCCTGAAAGATTAGACATGAATGAACAATGACTTTTATCCACACACCCAGCTGTCCAGGATGTGATCACATTAAAGATGCAAAGTCAAATAATTTGATGTATATGAAGCAATCAGGCGAACAAGGTCAAGGTTAACTAGATTGTGTTACTGATAAGTCAATTCTGTATTAAAAAAGCTGCGCCCGAAGGACACCAGACCATTTAATGAACCGCTTACCGGCCTTTAGATATGCAGATCTGTTCTACAATCTCAGACAAGCGTATGCACTGTTTTATATGGTACAAATCGAGTCTAAAATCAAACAACTAAACAACTCTGCTTCCATATAATAACAACACACACAACGTCATCATTCAGTGTAGTTTTAAAACACTCGGCCAGGACCAGCAGCTCTGAATCGACTGAGAAGATGCACTGTTGAATGTAAAATAGGTGGTGATGCAAATTAGAAGCATTTATGGATTAGAGAGGAGGTTGAATGTGTGTGACTATAAAAGGCCAGTTATTATGCAGTTGTTACACAAGCACCATCCAAAGGGTCGGTTAGTGCTAAGGGCAGCAGCAAAGGCAAAATTAACTTTGGATGGATGATAGTTTATTGTTGGTGCATTTGGGGTCAGCCTACTTACCTACATTTACTAACCATATAGAAGTGCTACAGTGTTGTTGGCAAACACTTTGCATCCCTTGTGGATGTCATCAAACAACATATCAGGTTCCTCTGTGCTGACATGCCTGTGTTGAATAAACCCTGCTGCCCTCTTTAATTCTGCTCACTTGCCTGTCCTCAATCAAGCCTTGTGTCAATATTAATCAGTGCATGTCGGCCTCGCACAGGATCACCTATCAGCTCCAGCTCACCCTAACCATGACAACACTGGTCTGAACAAGCCCCTCCCACTGACAGCTGGCTTATTGTGTGCTGTGTCTCTGAAGCGGCCTTGTTTCCCTTTGCTTGGACAGTTCAATAACTAATCTCAATGCACCCAGCAGCATGTATTTTTAAAATCGAGGAGGGCAGACCCAACGGAGAGTCATAATCTGCTGCGTCGTGTCGGGTAACTGTTAGGTTTCCTCGTCGGGTCACTTGAGGATCCATGGATGGGTCAGAAACTGCACATGCCATTGCTGCACAAAACCCAATGTGAAAATATAGTTCAATATAGACCTGCTGTGCAGGTTTGCAGTATCTTCTCCCCGTGAATGTCCATGTCCTCAAGATAAATTTATCATTCATTCATACATTTTTAATGTGAATGTGTTTTCACCAAAAACGTCTCGTGCTAATGTGAACACCTATCTTTGTAGTTATTTAAATTCAAGGCTGAGTTTAATTCGGCCACCAGCCCCTCTCTGCACAGAAAGCACTTTTGTAACCTAATTTATCAATAACTTTTCTTTCCGATTCAGCAGAAATAACTTGGCCTGTAATCAAATAATTATATCAAAAGGTTATTGTGGCGATTCTGGAATATTTCTACCCAAGATTGCGAATGACATTTTGATCTGTCATCTTATTCTCCCGCACAATAATGAAGCAGAGAAAGGGCAGCTATGGTTTAGTCTCCATCCTCCAGTACATTCAGTCACAACTCAGACACACAATTTTAACAAAGCTCACGGGGAAATAACATCACAGTTGCTGTACTAATTAGCTTTAAAAAGGCACCATGTCCACTTCTTCCAGTTCAGTGAATGATGGATTTATGTGTCCTGTTACCATTTAGTGAAAAATAGGTTTTAACAGAACATAACTTTATTAATACAATAACTCAAATGTTTATAAAATGTATTTTTTTTGTTGATGTGCTATTAGATTCAAGTTTACATGTGTCTGTACTTTCAGAGCACCACAGAGTAGTTCAAATTTAATGACATCTTTTCATCCCCCAGCCAACGGTTGGTTACAATGACATCACAAAATCTGTCCGGGACTCAAAACAGGACAAACGGTGACTCGCCCTGATGTTGCTGCACACGGGGCACGCGAGCAGCCCCCTTCCCCTGTCACATCTAGGCTAATGAACAGCAGGCCCGTGCTCTTGATGTAGGAACCTTTTGGGCCACGAGAACCATGTGTACTCACCACTTTCTGCTTGGACACACACAAACAATCGGGCATGTCTGGAGTGCTTGGGGCCCAAACCCTGAGGAAGGGCAGATGGCGCCCGGGATCGAGGACCGCACCCCTATTACCATGAGAAAAGAGAGTGACAGAGGCGGGGGAACAGGTACCCACTCTCCTATTCTCCCCTTCTATAGAGATTAGAGAGGGGGTGGCTCATTTACCCAGCAGAGTCGGTGGCACTGATTTAGAAACCCAATTAAGAGCATGCTGTCAGCTCAAAGGCAGAGAATATCAAGTGTGAGGATGCTGTCTGACAAAAGTGACAATTACGGTTGCATAAAAAAATGCAGATTTCTTATCCATATAAGAGTTACAGTTCATCTCTTATTTAAGACATCCCATTCTCATTTGCTGTATTAGCTCACAACATTAAATTATTATAAATTATCTTTTGAGAACATTATGGATGAACATTTTTATTTGAGGGCTTGATTGTGTTTTTATCCATCTAACCACAGGTCCTACAGTGTTTAGAGATGGTTGTATGATGGATCCGTTTTTATTTAAATATACTTCAGTTTGAATGCCAGCAGTAAATCAATAAAATATGTTAATCTAAGCAAATCTCTGATTTAAATGGATACGCAGACTGGAACAGCACGTTGCTGATAGAGATCAACAGCTGGCCTTTGGAGAACTACTATTCTTTAGGAATAAATCTGAATGCCGTTATAAAGAAAGAACATAAAGCAGCAACTATACTATAATTTTAGATTTTACAGAGAGATTCTATACCTGGTAAGGCTATTTTCAAATTTCATTATTATCTCACAGTTTACAGTGATTATTTTTATTAGTGTGACGTGAAGACGGTTTGCCAAAAAGTCGTCCTTCATCTCTTTTACTTCAAAATACATCAACATATTGGGTTACCAGAAGGAAAATATTAAATGTGTAATTTCTCAGCAGTACAATAATGAAAATTCAAGACAGGACAAGGGAAGGATGAGGTGGGGGTTCTGACATTGTGCAGCATACATAATTTGACTCAAGTTTTGTCTCCCTCTAGTGGCTGCTTGAAGGACAGCAGAGCTCTTTGGTAAATTCAGATGTCCTCCAGGCCTGCACTACCTTCAGCTTGATCTTACCATAATTAAAATGTGACTAATGCAGGCTGTATTGTATGTGTAACCAAAATCAGCATGTTGTAATTCAGTGCATCTACTTCATAGAGAATATATGAGATTATTGATTCAGGCTTGTGGATTGTTGTCCCATCCCTCCACAAGAACTGTGTGGAGTTCATGGATGCAGCATGTTCTGCACACGAGGTACGTGACGGTCTTGAACATCCCACAGATGCTCAATAGGGGACATTTCTGGGGAATAGGGAGGCCACTGGAAATCTTCTCAGCTTCCAAAGCTTGCCAGCAACATAAGGCCGAACATTGTCATGCTGAAAAATGACATTATATTGATGGAAAAACTGAAAAACAATTGGATGCAAAATCTTATCCCAGTATCGAACTGCATTCATGTTCTTTATGATGATCTGCAACTGTATCTGATGTTCATGACATATGCCACCCCAGACCATGTTCCCATCCTGAACCAGTTTTATTACACATCCTGTTGGGGCATTCGGTTGACTGGCTGCAGTTCCAAGCTGTTGGAACAGATTTCTAAGGAAGCTTATAGTTGAAAAATTCTGTCGCAGCAATTTGCTGGACCGATATGCCAGTTTGTAAGAAGCCAGAGTCCCTCTCCCAGTGGACTTGTGTAATTGGTGTCATTGTAATGTGACAACTCTGGAGGATTTGGGTAGACCTTTATTAAACGCATCATAAGGAACACCTGTGTACTGATCATGGCTTTTAATCAGCACTGTGATATTTTGCACCTGTGCAAGATAGAGATTGTCTCGGCAAAGAAGAAATGCTGAGCGAAATTTAAGAGGAATAAGATCTTTGACGTATAACTTAAACAAATGCATTTGTATTTTGGTTCAGTGCTCAACAAATTTATGAGACATAACATTAGAACTTTTGCAATATATTCCTTTGTAAATCAAATGATCTAAACAATGTTTTTTTTCTATATTGAGCCTTATCCATGTAAGATACGGTATTGCTGACAAAACTTAAACTGATTATGTTATTATAATAATGAATTATTGCAAAGCTTTTCCCAATCGTACCAAGCTTTCGTTCCTTATATATTTTATTTTTTTGAACTTGTACTGAAACTAACAGTGGTGTGTGCGTTCTGATGTAATTGAATTAACACATTAAAACTCATCTTCTACTTTAGCAGACCTCTATCAGACCTTTAACAATTCTTTTCATAGTAAAACTTGTTCTGACATTAAGCTACACTGATGGACAAAGTAGTCAGCAAAGTGGCATTGAATATTTCATGCATCTCCATTCACATCTGAAATCCCAGACTTTGATGTATTAACTGTGCAAAACTTAATAAAAATATAATATATACTGTCTGGCTGATGGGTCTAATTTAATAGACATATTACCTAAAATGCCAGAAGAGAAGGGTACTTGACTCCACATTTTAGTAGAAGCCAAGTAATTAAATAGTCTGCATAGGCCCCAAAAACACAATTTATTCTTCTGTAATATCATTTTATGTTCCCTCCTTGATCAAAACACATTTATTACAATATCTGTACACAGTGCAAGATGATCTGCCAGGTAAAAACTTAGTTTCTTCTTCACCAAGATCCAATAAGTCATCCATCCAATTGCTGTACCTCTAATCCTTTGCAGAGTCGTGGGGAGCTGGAGCCAATCTTGGCTGACATTGTACGGGAGGCTGTGCCTGGTCGCCAGTCAATCAAAGGGACGCCATGTAGAGACAGACAACCGTCCACACTCACATTCAATTAACCTAACTGCATGTTTTGGTGTGTGGGAGGAAACCTGAGAGAATCCCACGCAGACAGGAGGAGAACATGCACACTCCACAGAAAGGCCCCAGAGGTTGGAGCCCAGAGGCAACAGTGCTCACCACTGCATCACTGTGATCAGTAAGTCTTTGAACTCAAAGCTGACAAGCAATTTTCATAGATGAATTAGATTCTAACCATTCTAGTTTTGCAGACAAACCTACTTTGAGCTTAAAGTTGAATTCAAATTACATCAAATATCCATCTGTGCAGAAAGAAGAAAGACAAGAATACAAGAGGGTAGTCTTTAATCAAATTTCTGCAAGATGCATTTATCAACAAAGACAAGAAATGAACTACAGTGGGGCATTAGGAACATTTTATGTTATCTTGTTAGTGGAATAATGTGAAATATTCAAATATTTTGAAATCTCTGGCTGAAACAAGGACATCTTGCAATATAGTAAGAATTGTGATGTCCAGCACTATTGAACTACTGTGAAAACTGTCTGTCTAATGCTTAAAGTCATGGTAATGAAGTCATGGTAATGAAGGGAAATTCTATTTAAAAAATACATCTATCTATCTATCTATCTATCTATCTATCTATCTATCTATCTATCTATCTATCTATCTATCTATCTATCTATCTATCTTTTAGAGCAGGGCGATGGCTTATAATTCTGCCAATATGCATGTTTTTTTTAAATTTCATAAGATACAGCAGTTAAATAATAGTCACAAATGTTGAACTTAAATGAAGTAAACCTAAGTTTTAAAAAGCAAATATTTCAGAACATCCTTTGCCTGTGCTGCTTGTCAACTGTCAGATATTTGTAATCTGATTCATCCAGAATGAAATGAAACGTTACTTAAGTTCCACGCCTCCCGACTGAACCCGCGAGGATCAGGGCTCATTGTAGCACCCTGAAGACGGACTCCTCTGCTCACCATCAGTCCTCAGCAGTCACAAATCTCCGCCCCCGTCGTCTTGGGCTAACAGCTCGGAGCCCGGATGAGCCGCCATGCCGACTCTATCAGCAAATGGAATAATTTATTCACCAACCTGCCTGACACTGAGCGACTAGGAGTTCACTGGAGAAGTCGACAACACAGTGTGCGGGGCAGAAGAGCCTACAACGCGGACGGACTTACACCGAATCGCCGCGCTGTGTTCATTTTTGTGTTTGTGTGTTGCTTGCCAACGTTGCATTGATGTAGGGGCACTTGTGTGCTAGCTGCGCTAACGTTAGCTCGAGTCAGGGGAGTGCTGGGTAGTGACAGTCCGGCCGGAGGCGGGGAAAACGGCGAGGAGGTGAGACTGTTATTTTGATAGTGACTACACTGTTGACTATACGAGAATATGTGGCCATATGGTGCATAGTATCACTTTCATAAATGTGACTTGTTATAGCAGGGAGTTCAGGCAGCAGCGTATGAAGGTGGGTACTTCATTGTTTGACTAACGTTAACGCTTTTTGGCTGGAGTGCAGCTGCACGTTAATTCGACGTTTCAGTCTTCTGGCCCGCGATAGAGAAGCTAGGAGCTAAGTTAGCTTGCTAACTACATAACTGTCCAACACAGGTAGTCAAACTTTTCAGGTCATTGACCCCCGCGTAGCCTCAGATGTCACAGCCTCTATCTGTTGGTAATAAAGGGAGGACTGTGTGTAAAAGGGAGACTTGCCTCATTAGAATATGTTAGGAAAATATATTGGAAAGTAAAGGGTTACCTTGTGCGTCCTCTTGTGGAAATATAAAGTGGCTGTGAACAAAGTTAACTTAAACTAATCCCCTACATTTGGGAATCCCAGAGGTATAACCCAGTAGTGGTGTTGGCAGAAGTAGGCTGGTATGAGTGAATAATGATTTCAATAAGGGAGCAACTCAATTAAAATAACTGTTTGTCATAATTGAAAGAATTTTCACTCTTCAGTAGATTTTAACAGCTGTTTTGTGTGACTTTCAGATCCAAGAAAACTTCCATGTCTGCGTCAGCTCTAGAAACCAATCGCAATGTCTGTTGACGAAGATACTGTAAAAACTGGTAGTCCACAGGCCAGTCCGACATCATCTCTGCAGCTCTCAGAATGTACTGGAACTTATAGCAGTATATCTGTAATGGTGGAGGGTACCGCAACCACTCCTGACTTAGCAGCTGCTTGTCCTGTCCCGGGCGCTACAGCCTCACCAAAACACACCAGCACGACTGACACTCTAACACACTCGGACAATGCTGGACAGAGAGCCAGAGGGAACGACAATAACATCAATCGCAGGAACAGCTTCCATCATTCCAAACAGCAGCAACAAATGAAGGTGACAAAGCGCCGCAACACATCAAACTTCAGTTTCAAGCACCCGACATCTGGCAAGAGGAGACGAAGGGCCAATTCTGAGAGTGACTCCGTCCTGCCCACCAACTTCCTCTTAGGTGGGAACATTTTTGACCCGCTGAATCTCAACAGCCTGCAGGATGAGGAGGTCAACAGGGCGCTTAATGCAGAGACGCCAAAATCCTCCCCACTGCCAGCAAAGAGTCGAGACCCTGTGGAGATCCTCATCCCCAGGGACATCAGGGATCCCCTAAATCTGAACAGTGGGCTAGCCGATAGCAGCTTCTTGGTGTCCCCATACAGGAGTGGTGGAAGGAAAAGACATCGTAACAGACACCATGGAGGAGGCAGCAGTGGTAGTGGAGTTGGTGGGATTTCAACCACACAGATGAACATCTCAGAATCAGGAAAAAATGAGGCTAAAACTGGAGCCTCCATGTCGGTTCAAGGTATGTTATCCTCATGTTCTGCACAAGAAGTCTCTAAAGAGTCAGACAGTTTCTCTAGTGTGGCAGGAGATTCACATGAGCACTCAGCTGACAACTCAACCAGCTGCAAGGAGGAGATGACATCTATATCTTTGGAGGATTCAGCTTCCTCCTTATCAGCGCACCAGCACACAAGCAGACGCAGACGAAGGCGCAACTCTGGCAAAATTGAGCCCCCTGTGACTCATTCTACCCCTGTTGGAAAGTCAGGATCTGGAGAAAGGAGTAGTGGTACAGGGGGGCCAAAATATTCTCAGTCCTTTCACACACCAAGGAGTGGTGTCAAATGTGGACCGGCAGGTCGCCAGTACCAGCATCCCTACAACCAGGCAAAGGACCAACACAAGAAAAAGTTCCAGTATGGGAACTACAACAAGTATTATGGCTACCGCAATCCAAGTGCAAGTGAGGACCCACGCATACGTGTGTTTCGTCCAGAGTGGTTTGAAGGTAAACATGTTCTGGATTTGGGATGTAACTCAGGACACCTAACTCTCTACATTGCCAAAATGCTAAGACCTACCCGCATATTAGGCTTGGACATTGACAGCGACCTTGTACATGCAGCTCGTAAGAACATCAGACATTATCTCTCTGAGCTGCAGACCCAAGAATCTAGGCGTGCAACGCAGGAGAGAAAAAGCATTAAACAGGAGGAGAGCATTGGAAATGAGAGTCACACAGGCAATGAAAAGAAGCAAGATGAAGCCGAGAGCAGGGATGAAAATAGTAAACCAGTGAGAGGAGAATGTGGCCCTGAAGAGGCTGTAAATGACAATGACTCCTGTCACACAGATGAGACAGAGACCCAGAGGCAGGACAGAAAAACAGAAGAAATGGAGAAGGAAGCTTCTGATTCACCCCCCACTGATCACTCTGTGAGCTGCTCTTTTCCTTTATCCCTACGGATCTCCAGGGGGCCCATTGCTGCACCTCCTCTAACGGAAACGTCCACCACGCGGCCTGGGGAGTTCCCCTCAAATGTGTCCTTCATCAAGGTAAGATGTCATCAAGAAACGAGCATCCATCCATCCTGAAACATGACATGAGCCAACATTATTAGTCAAAAAAAGGCTACATTTGACCACAAACGCTCTTGAGGACTCAGTGTCTTCACAAGATGTCTTGCTATAGAGTTGTTCTATGATTTTTAGTGTGCCGACTTTCCCTCCCTGGAACCTGAGAAGGATGATCATCGTTGTGCCTTTACACTAAGTGTAGCACAGCATAATCTGTTTTAATATCCCATTCAGGGTGAACCATGCGGCCATCTTTACAGAAAGCTTTGAATGGTAGCTTTAAGTGGCAGGCTAAGTGGAAAACATATTTTTAGATTGTTTTCATTGATTTATCAGTGTTATAGATTTCATATTTTTGAAGTATTGTCAGTAATCATTAGTTGTAGACCCGTAAGGTCATTATTCCTTTTTTTTAATATTCCAAATTATTTTTTTATATTTTAAATAATCTGCTCTTAGTTAAGATGATCTGTTGTTCTCACAAATCTATAATGCAGTAAATGTCCAGATCTTAGGAAACACCTGCCACTAAGTTCAGTTCCAATTAGAGGCTCACTATTCTTTGAAGCTGAAAGATAGAAGCAGCAAAGGGGAAGCAGTCTGTGATTTAAGGTTGGATTGAGGCTGTGAGGTGAATAGAAGAATTTCAAATGATATCAACCCCATTATGTGGCACTGCTGCTTGAGAATTTCACAAAAACTCAAACAGCTTGTCTCTTATCAATAGAAATGTTTCTCTTCAATGGTTTTATTATTGTAGTTTCTAGAAGTTTCTTCATTCACTCCACTGGCCTTCCAGGCTTTGTGTAGGCAGCTACATGAATGTGATTCTGAATGAATTGGAAAGCTGCCTCCTGCCCTGCTATGAGCATTAAAAATAATTGCTGTGCATCATAGGGATGGGCAACAGAGCCGAAGTCCGTATTATGTATCTTCATATGTGCTGTCACTGTAACTGCACCTTTCAAGATTCATAGTTGTTCTGTAAATTAAATTAAGCAGTGGTTTGAAAGAACCACACCGTGCGTCATCATTATTTGATTATTCTGTTTTCATTTGGAACTTCCGCACAAACAAAAACAGACAATAATACTCACTGATGTTGCGTAGCTCATCCAGGAATCCATGTTGATAATCCTTACAAAACACCATTCCAGTGAATGTAACATGATCAATTGAAGGGCGCGCACACACACACACACACATACACACACACACACACACACACACACGCTTTTAACTTCTAATTTCTACATATTTTATATGATGTGAAAGAAATGTACAGACACCAAATATTGTGTCTGTCAGATTTATACAATATTTGAGAGTTGCCCACCATAATTTAAGGACATGGTTCTCACTGCGCCTCCTCTCTCTTTTAGGCCAATTATGTACTAGAGGACGATAATCTTCTTGTGACTCAGCGGCCAGAGTATGATGTGATACTGTGTTTGAGCGTTACCAAATGGGTTCACCTCAACTGGGGGGACCGTGGCCTCAAACGGCTCTTCAAGAGAGTCTACAGGCATCTCCGTCCTGGAGGCAAATTCATCCTGGAACCACAGCCGTGGGAGTCGTATGTGAGGAGGAAGAAGCTGACTGTAAGTAACTGAGATAAGAAGGACTGTTGTTGCACTTGGTTTGCTTGGCTGAAATATTATAAATATTTTCTCGCTCACTTGACAGGATAACATTAGCAGGAATTATCACAGCATCCAACTCAAACCTGATCAGTTTTCATCCTACCTTACAAATGAAGTGGGCTTCACCAGTTTTGAGTACCTTGGGACCCCCAAGTGTTCAATAAGAGGTAATTCATTGATTTGTCATAAAATGATTTCCATGAAATTCACCATTGTAATTTAATTCCATGCTCATCTTTTCTTTCAATAATTACAGGTTTTCAGAGGCCAATCTACTTGTTTCAAAAATGACCGCTTCTGCCTTGAAGATCATTGAATGTGAGTAGCTTAATTCACCACCATACACACAAACCAGCCAGCTGCTCCGGACTGTTGAGCCAGCTTTTCAGACGTTGAAGAATTTCATAAAGGAGAAGGGGACCAATACTGGGATTAATTTTGCAAAGATCTGTCATAAAGAGGCAACTATCAAAATATTTGGGACTGCAAGTTATTGAAAAGCTGTGGAGTGACATCAGATTGAACTCCTCAATTGACGAGCTGGAGCCAAACATCACAGCTTGGCAGGACTGTGGAAGAGGTGCTCAGCTGATCGTTTCCTTCCTTCCTTCCATTTCTTGTGTTAATGATGCCCCAGGTTGATTGATGGCCATAACGTGTGTTTGAATAACTTTGGCCATTTAACTTTTACTTTTCTAACTTTGTCCTGTGCTACCACAACACCATACTTTATACAAATTAGGGCTGGTTGCTTGGGCAGAATTTTCCGATTGGCCATAATGACCAGCTCAACTGGTGATAGCAGGTGTACTGCCACATGAGCTCAAGATGCTCCACTGTGTGTTGTGTCTGCAACATTTCAGCAAACCACTGTATTAGAAAGCCATTAAACTGATCATTAAATGCCGACATGATGTGTCTTGAACAGCCACTGGATTACAAGTGATTGATTATATGATGTGTAGGACACTGATGGCACAACATTATGCTTTTAGTTGAATAATTTAAGCTTGAATTTTGTTGAATCATCTAGACTCAACATCATTTGGTGATTTTTAAATCAGCCAAATTAAATCCATCAGCCTTAAGTTCAGTTTACAGCTGATATGTTTGCCCCATCTCCCAACCCTATTGTATAATTAGTTGTGTCCTTATTTTGCAAAATAGTCCTCAAAGCTGAATGAGCTTGAACCTGCTGTATATCATCTTAAGTTGCACAATATTAAAAGCTCTGAAATTACAGAAGCCTCATAGTTTATGAAGTAAAACGTGACTGGTTTATGTGACAATGATTTAGGATATGAAATGTGCACTCAGAACAGCCAAAACAACAAACAATGAGTTAAATACCAGCTGAAAAAAAGAGCCATGTGCAAATCCTGTACTCTGGATTGACAAATATGTGTACACGGTTTAAACATTGTGTTAAAATCTAAATCAATAGCCATGGATTATAATGGCGGTCTGGTGTGTGTATGATGAGGACAGCGCTTTCTTGTTTACAGTAAACCCAGCAGCATGAGGGAGAATATGACGACTTACACAGTACGTTTGATGAGCACCTTCTCAGACGATGAAGTCCTACAGATTAACACGTGGCTCTTTTTTTTTCCTCTGCTGACCCAGGGAGCTCTGTACTATGGGCTTTCAAAAATTTCCGGGTGTTGTGTGAATAATATTTGATTGGTGTGTGAAACCGTATGTATTTCCGCGTACACAAAGAATAGCAGTGGATCAGGGGCTCTTTCAATGTGGCCCAGGTCACATTAGCATTAGCTCTCCACTAAGGATCACTCAGGACGCATGTTAACACCCGGTGGGAACAGCGGCTAAGATCCTTTTTTCAACGTGTATTGTATTTCTACTGACGGATCATTCCTTAAAAACAGTCTGAAGATTGATTGTGCAATTGTCACACATTCGACTTATTACATTATAACATGGAGAACAGGTGTACTCTGTTCTTAATATAGAACCACAATCCTGAACTTAGCCAAAAGGTTAAACCATGAGTGCAAGCTGAAAAATCTACATTTAGAAGAAAGGAGGTTTCTTTTTAGTCTGTATTTTACTTTACTTAAGAGTTTGGACCGTTTAGGAAGCAGGACATCATTTCATGGGTTCTCTAAACCATTTTCATGCTTCTTCCTAATGGTCGGGGGCACATTTGAGCTGTGATGACATCCGCAGCTCAAGATAACTCAGCACAAAGTCCATGAGGACTATTTTGCAAGATAAATCTCAAGCATGCAGTGATCTATTTTAATGACAGTCAAGCCATAACTCTACCTTATACTGTAATTTGTTTACAATGTCCTTCTTGAGGTCGTGACAATGAACCTAAATTAGTGTCAAATTTGGTGGGCAAAAGACCTCCTACAGATCAGCAACAGCATCTTTAACTCTATAAATCTGACACGTGCATCATTGAGTGTGATCTCATGATTATCAGGCATTAATTAGAACAGTAGAAGAGGCACTAACTCTTGATCTGTAATAGATAGTTCCTATAAAAAATATTAACATGTCTTTTTATCAAATTTGAATATTGATATGCTGTTTGTATCGAAGTGCTGCCAAAACATTGTATGGGTCTTTTGCTCTTGAATTTAACCAAATTTGCCATCGTCATCTCTGTCTTTGACCCATAGAGGACAAACAGTTTTAAGTTACAGATATAAGTTATGATTGTATCTTTGTTGGTGTGCACTGTTTATCTACAACTTTCACTCCTAAGTGGCTGCGACCGGAAATCTTTTTGCTGACTGGCTCAATAACAGCACACTTACGAAGGAGAAGACAGATGATGTATGTTTCTATTTTAGTAACTGATCAATGTAAATAAGTTTTCATTATTCGTTCTATCGTTGTCAGTAAGTTCATTACTGCTTTTGTCATTTTTTTTTGTTTTGTTTTTTCAGATGTTTGATGCCAATTTGTGAGTCACAGGAGTTTTTGTCCTAAAACAGATTGCTAATCCGGCTCTGTAACTGATGAATATGTACATTGCAATGTTCTGATGTGTTTGCTTTTCTTCTCCCCTGTCAGGCACATGGATTATTAGATTAGCCCTTTTTTTTATAAACAGTTTGAAAGGAGCGTTGGTGTCAATGCACTCTCATTTCTCTTTATTTGACATGTTATAGACATTTTAAAATTCTTCAAAACAGAAAAGTACAACACTCTACAACCAAGCTTTTTTATAACGAGTTGCGGACCACTGATTGATCTAGAAAATAACACTCGGGTACATTTTGAACTGAAAGTGAATTGGCCTCAACCTCAGTTGTAACATCAGTAAATGGCACCAAATCACACCTTTCTCCTAAGCTAAGACAATCGGATTCTCAGGCTTAGATCAGCCCACTGCTGAAATACAAAGGGCATTTTGCTTTTTACATTACTAAGAACCGTTTTTCCTGCAGCGCCCATGAGCATTTTATTTGCGAAACCAAACTGTTTCATGTATGCTGTAGTGTTTTTCCATTAATGTTAAAGATTGCACCTTATAGTCTCAGCAGTGGTATCTTATATATTTTAACTGAACAGGCCTGATGAGTAAAGTCCAGGTATCCAAGCTGTAAAATTCCATGTTGTCATATACAGTGCTGTAAAAAAAAAAAAAAAAAAGTTGTACTCTCCTTGAGGTCTTGCAATCATCTGTGCACAGTCAATGTAATATTCACTTTTATAGAATTGAAGTGCAGAAAAGAGGGTGTAGGAGACCCCTTGTTGTAATATGGTTTGATGCCACCCTGCAATTTCATAACTTATGATGCTCAGATCTTGTACTCGAATTACAGGAGTGAAGAATGCACTTTTGTGCATATTTTAATGCATACATGCCCTTCACTGCCTTATTAGCTAATAAAAAAACGATGTGCTGTTATTGATTAGCGCCCAAGTATTCATGCTAGTTTATTGCAGTCAAGGCCCACATTTCATTTTTTTCACATTTGATTAATTTCCATGTTTAGCTTCTTATTTTGTATTTGTACTTGAAGACCAGAGATCTGTTTCAGGCTATTGTGGGTTTAAACTAAATCAATTTCCCAACAAATCAGAATAAGTGCAATTTTAGTTAGTTATTGCTTAATGATAACATGTTGCTACAACCTCATTCTAAGATGTGAGCAGCGTCGGCTATGAAATATTAAGTGCATACTTAGTTCATATTAAGTTCATACTTGCCTTTGCTTTCTTACGTTAATATAACAAATTGTTCAATGACTGTAGTGCAGTAGCTTGAACTGGATGTCTTATACAAAAATAAAAAGACTTTTGTAGCACAACATATGTAGTAACTCGAGGGGTGTATGATTTATGAATGACATCTAATTCATGTTGAATTTGCACTTATATGACTCGAGGGAATTAATACTTCAGCCCATCTCTGCTGTGGAGGATTCACATCTACCTGAACTTTGCTAGAATCAAACACCCCTTCTGTCAGGGAAGCTTTCATCTTCATGCCTCATGATTCTCTGTGCGTATCATTTTTCAATGATTAAATTGGTTCAATATATATTTCCTTCACATACTTCTTGGATGCCCACTTCCTATGGAACTGTCAGTTTGACTATCAAGACATGCGCGTCGGTTACATACCACAGGACGAGGGTCAGCTCTCAGTGCAGGGATGGTCGTGGTGGTGGTGGTGTCAGTGGGAAGCCCTCGCTGCATGTCCAGGTCTGCTCTCATTGGCCAATAACTTCTCGGTACCAGGACTGATGTTCTATCCGGTGTGGGGCAGTTTAGCACCGATTGTCCAGCTGTAATAAAATGGAGACTGTTCTTCTGCTGGCATTTACCAAGACTCCTGGTCTACATGAATCCGTCAGGCCGCCACTTATAACGACCCTGGGCCAAACAGGTTTGGCAGCCAAACAGAAAATTAGAGGAAATGTACCTGCGGCGTTTCACACAGGCTGCAGTTCTCTTCTGAGCTGAACCATCATGAATCCCTTTATATGATCTATTCATTTTAAGTATGTCACCGATTTCTGATTACAACCTATTTCAATTATTAACTGTAACTGTAAATACAGTTTCACCTTCACACCCTGATTTCTCTGCTGTGGTACATGTATGTTACAGTTCAAACATGCATTCAACCTGGAATTACTCTGTTTCAAGCCGTTGCAGTGGGCTTTGTGAAGACAGACAGCCTCATGTAAACAGGTTTGTGGGGGTCTGCCCCTTTGTAGTTTGGTCACGCTGTGCGGCCTGAATAGTACAAAGATGCACAATGCAGAGCACAATACAGCGGCTCGTGTTTACAAATGGCATCCATGCCTTTAACAGTTACTGGCCCGTGCCAGTCACAAGCCATCTTCAGATCATTTCCAACATTCAGTAACCAAATATAAAACGTTGCTTTATTATGTGGATGTTTTGCCATTTCAAAACTGACATCTGTCATCTGATAGTGTTGTTGCCTCAAACTGAGGTGATGAACTTTGCTTTGGGCAGACAAATCAGTTACCTCCTGGATAAATAAAAACAACAAAGCCAAAGTTCACCTGCCCAGACATTTGACCTTTCTGTCAGAGATCGGCAGACCAAAATGACAATGAATTTGCTTTGCTATCGTGACTGGTGGATTGTGATGTTCCAGACAATGTTGTTCAGACTGGCAGAACGGTGAGATAACATAAACACAGACAAGAGACATAGCACTTCATTCACAAAAGCTCTATTCCATCACAGCTATTTGGGTCAGTCACTTGACCATTATTGTCTCCTGACACACTGCTTTCCATGCTTTTATTTCTGTTTATCTGTGCATTAAATTGTCAACAGTGTATTTTTGGATGTTATTCAGGTTCAAGGCAGCACTTTACTTTAGCATTGGGATGATATAATTAATGATACTGATGATTATTTCAACCAAACATCAACAAACCACACATCAATGCATTGATTTTCACGCATTTATTAGCATCACTGCATTTCAGTACAGTAAAACTAACTGTTAATAGATGTGACATGCAGAACCAATAAGAAAGTTCACTGCAAAAGTGATCATCCTCAGATCCCAGAGCAAGTTAGAGGTCCAAGATGGGTTGATCGGGAGTAAAGCTCTGAAGAAGAATGCAGTCTCCATCACTGAAGGTGTCTTGCAGGCATCAGTAAGTGACTGGCTGTGTTAAGACCGTATAGCGCAGCACCTGTAAATTAAATCTTACAGTTAGCACACATTTACTTTCTTTGGAAAACATGTTTTTTTGTGCTTTTCTATACAAAAATTAGCAACATCTAATATTGCAGTTTTGATTGTTCCTCCAACATATTTATCACAGCACAAATACTGCGATATTAGATAGGACTTAAAGTACACTCTGATGCACAGGTCTACTTCTTGATCTTTGCAGGCCTACCTGTATCTCCGAGGGCAACCGTGATGACCAACAATGTACTCCTGGGCATAACAGAACCGTCTGCAGAGTCCTCTATACCCACATGTCCAGTACTGCATTTCTGGATCATTGTCTGTACATGATTATAATAAAAGAATGTATTCCCATATCCCTGATCAATGTTGATTTGTTAACCTTTAACTGCAATCACAATAAATCCTATTTTTTAAACGAGTTAAAACAATTCAAGTTACACAATGGTCATAAAACTGTCAAATTGTCCTGTTTACTTCCCGTACTAACTACACATGCAGTCTCAATATGACTAAAGTGTAGTTTGTGCATTTGCCATATGCTGACTTGCATGAATTGATTTCACACAGTAAGAAAATGGATTTATCCATTGCTTACCCTCCCCGACTGCAAACATCAGGAGAAGCACAAGGAGAACCAAGCTCAGTCCCTTCATGTTTGGGTACCAATAAGCTTTCAGACACTGTTGTTGGCAGGCTGATGCTGCATTTATACAGCACTTCAACCATGGGGGTGGAGTCCGTCCTGCTCTGTGCAAATCACAATAACAAAGTATAGCTGAATGATGGGAGTCTGCGGGCTGGAGGTCAGGACTATCAGCTTACTCAGCTTAGTCAACAGTTGGAGCTTCTTGAAAACTGAGAATACTTTTAGTCATTTTACAAAGAACTACTCAGTGTTTTCTTTGCTCTTTGTAAAAAAGCAAGACTCTAATGCAACATGCCAGTGATTGAAAATGATCTGCGCTGTTCACCAAAACAGAAGTCCAAAACAGAAGTAGTCAGTTCTGTAGTATTGTACTTACGTACACCCCTATGGCTGGACAGAGGAAATATAATGGACCACAAAGGACTCCCTCAAAAGAAAAGTCCTCCAAAACATAAAATTACAGGTGTAGTACCAACTTATCTATTGGACTTAGACACAGTGAGGAGCACAATTCTGTCTGCTCTCCTCTGTTTTTAGGGCTGCCCTCTGTTCATCCACTGCTCTGCACCAACTCCCAATATGGCAGTAGTTCATGTGTTATTGCTGATGCTGTGAAGCTACAATCAAACTGCACAAAACATGCTGGTGCTGTGACGCAGGGGGAATTGTTTACGAAACAATAGCATTACAGGGGCACATACAGTAGACATATGCTTGAAGAACATGCCCCTAGTTATTGTGTAAATCTACTTCACTTATTTATTCTGTAACTATCTTAACGGAACAATCTGTGATCCAACCTGTGATTATTGGATTTAAGACAATGGTTGATTAGTGTGACGTGATTTGTAGACATGGAAGTTATGTTTTCAAACATTGAACAGCCCATCTGGACACTGCAAAGCTAAAGTCTCCAACATACCTGCCCTCATCGGCACTGATATAGTGTGTGAAAGGGAACTTATACCTTCAACTTCACATTATCAGTTCAAGGAAAGTTTTTGTACAGCTGAAATGTTTGAGTTTAGTAAATTACATGGACAAGATGGTAGCATACAAAAAGTATTTGTTAATTGATTCCAAATGAGAATTATGGCCAAATGTAGTAAAACTTTGACATTAAACTCAGAGGTCTGAGGTGTTTTTCTCAGAACGCAGAGATTATTATATGTAACTCTGTGAAGTACATATTTAAAGGATTCTAGGTTATCAAACTAATTGTTAATACATATTTTAAATATTATTTTAATGAATATAACTCTCTGTCACCGTAGGGGGGCAGCATATATTCCCCACGCCGGTATTCGACACAGCAAAGAAGACTGTCATCATCTGCGCTTGCGCGGTTTGACTCCCTGTCAGACCGT
This sequence comes from Macroramphosus scolopax, assembly GCA_901007825.1. NCBI lineage: Eukaryota > Metazoa > Chordata > Actinopteri > Syngnathiformes > Centriscidae > Macroramphosus > Macroramphosus scolopax. The sequence goes on from CAAKHC010002554.1 coordinate 29,729, forward strand.
CAGTTTCTGTTGTAGCATTCAAGATGGCGGACCTACTCGGTTCAATTTTAAACTCCATGGAAAAGCCTCCAACAGTCGGAGACCAGGAAAGCCGACGAAAGGCTCGAGGTACAATAATGTATTCCCCTAAATAACGACTTGCCTGTCGTTAGTTTTAGACTGTCTAAATGGATATGTCACTACACTGAGACATGCTGAAAAACGAAAAGGACAAGCAGGTCGGTTGTTGTGCTACTGGCCAGTTGGGCTGAAGTACGAGTTGTTGTCCTTGTTTAGCACCGCCTCAGCCCCGCTTGTCCTGCAGACAGGTTCGAGTCTGGACCCCTGGCAGCTACTTGCAGTGAAATACACTCTGACTAAAAGCTCTCCTCCAACAACCAGCACTCATGAGTGTTTTGCTTACTCATATAAGAAGTTCCTTCAGAGCATTTAGACTGCGATGCACTTAGATATTCATTCCTTAAAAGCACTATTAGTATTCTTATTGTTATTTCAATACTTGATTAGCGCTATCTAATTCACGGTATCCATATTCTTTTGTAGTTATGTTATCAAAGGCTAAGGGCATTTCAATGATTTATTTATATAGTCAAATACTGGGTTTATACAGTCATGAAAAACTCCCCTCATGGCTGAATATCACAGTACTGAGTAGTAATGCTCGGAACTATAATCCGAACCCCTGAACAAAATTCTAGCATGAATATTTATTCTTACTTTTCATTTTTAGACTGTAATTTCAGAGGATGCCTTAATTGCCTCAAAGACCTTGCAACCCTGAAATCTCAGGCAACCAAGCTAACATCTAAATACCATTGTGCCCATTCCCAGTAGCTTAATACAAACTTAATTCAGTTTTGGGTTGTTAAGTAAGAAGTAGCCAAATGAGTTTATTTTTACTGTGTGCCAAATAATAAAACATCAAAGGCTTTTGACACATGCTGCCAATAATAAGATTTGAGTCTACAGATCAGGTTTACCTGAAGTCTGTCTATGAGTTAAAATTAGCTTCAGACTTTAAATCTGGAAGGGTGAGGCTGTAATATTTAATGTTTTTACAGTGGAAACTTTAAAACACAAACTCCTCTCCTTTTTAAGAGCAAGCAGCGAGACTCAAGAAAATGGAGGAAGATGAGAAAAGAAAGAAAGCAGAGTTCAGGAAAAAGGTGAGAGAGAGATTACTTGTGATAGTGAATGCTTTCTGAGATCAGCTGTCTTTTTGTCTCCAGTGTCGGTGTTAATCACATGCAAAATGATGTAAACTGCTTTCCTCGTCACGTGTTTAGATGGAGAAAGAGGTGTCCGATTTCCTCCAAGACAGTTCACAACAGAAACGAAAATACAACCCCATGGGCAAGATTGAAAGGAGCATTTTGTAAGTTGTATCGTCTTCATCAAAGAATTCAAATTAGCCTTATGGTGTCGCATGTTCACAGATAATGACATTGCACTTCTTCCTGCCATACAGACATGATGTTGTTGAGGTGGCGGGTCTGACTTCTTTTTCCTTTGGAGAGGATGAGGAGAGTCGTTACGTCATGCTTTTCAAGAAGGTCTTTATTTTAATCCGTTAGATATTAAGATACAGGCTCTTTAGCTTAATATTCGGCTGCATCACTATTTTCTTCCTTGTGCTGTGGTAGGAGTTTGCTCCATCAGATGAAGAGCTGGAAGCTTATCGCAAAGGAGAGGAGTGGGATCCCAAGCTGGCAGAGCAGCGACGCAGACTAAAAGTAAGACTGAATGCTAATTTAACATCTATTAATAGAGCGTAATTGTGTGTGTTAAGCTGACGGATAGCATATATGTAGATATATAAGGATGGATGAATAAATACAACTTGACATAACACTGTAAGGGAAGAGGGTTGGAATTGTCCGTGAGTTTCGGTTGCAGTCCAACTTTGTCTTTCTTCCCAACTGCAGGAGCAGGCAGCATTGGAAGAAGCAACATCCAGTCAGACGAAGAAAGCGGAGGCATGTCCCAACTCCAATTACAGAGACAAGTACAGTCACTTGATTGGCACCTCGGCAGCCAAAGATGCAGCACACACGCTAGAGGCCAACAGTGCTTATGGCTGTGGTGAGTGTGTTGCACCGATCTGTTCTGTAAGAAACACTGAATTATTTTCCCTCATGTCAATCAGACGTGTTGTTAATTTTCTCTCCCAGTTCCGGTGGCCAACAAGAGGGACACCCGCTCCATAGAAGAAGCCATGAATGAAATCCGAGCAAAGAAACGCCTGAAGCGAGAGGACAACACAGGAGCACCGAGCAGCAGTTCATGATTCTCCATCGTTTTGTCTTCTGCCATGTGTGTGCGTGTGTGTATATTTGTGTGTGTGGGTGCATTAGTGTGAGTGTGTCAACAGTCCAATTCATCCTATAATGCAATATCCTGTCCCTCAGACATTTATACACGGCAGGTTGGATCAAGAATGTGTGCAAGTCTGATCTATATTGTTCTTCGAGATGCTCAGTGTTTCTGATCCTAGAGGTGCATTACAAACTACATGTTTGTTTAATATTAGCCTCTGAGGTTCAGTCAATTACCAACATCTCACACATCATTTGACTCATTATATTAATCATGAGGAAGACATTTTAATACTACAGTGTTGCTTAAAAATACCCAATATCTTCATTGTTCTTTGAGAACATTAGGTGACGGTAATTATATGCATATTTTTATCATCAAAATTTTAACAATTCAAGCTTTTACCAGGCTGGATGATTTTAGAGTGGAAGGCTTTAGGGGCAAGGCATGGCTGAAAAGCCCCAATGATGTCGTCTGTTGTCTTTACTTTTAGTTGTTTATTTCTTAGTCTCGTCCTCTTTCCAGTCTTTGTACAGAAGCATGCGGTTTCTCCATCATGAGGAGAATCCCTTTTTAGGAAATATTATGTGTGAATTTTAAGAATCTGTGATTATGCCTGAGGTTTTTCTTCGTTTCTCTACATTTGCACTGACTGTGAATCTGTCTGCTACTCGGAGGGCGACGTTCTCTCGCAATAGGAGTCACAGAACGTGCTGGGAAGTGGGTCGATTTTTATTCCATGTCTTTTGTTTGTCCTTTTTTTCAAACAAGAGTTTCTTGGCATCTTGATGTCTTTTTAAAAATGATTGCACTGTTTTATCTCCCATGTATTAATAAATGGACAACAGTATTAAGCCTTTGTCTCGATGTCACCTTATTACGTGCACAGTTTTTACATTTTATCTCTGAATAGTTTTGATGTTTACAAGGACAAAACAAAAACCTTTCAATATGGTCGAAGGCAAAGAAAAGAAAGTAACAGATCTGCTATGAGGTGGGAAAATGAACTAAATACTATTTCAGTAGTTATACATTTATTCATTTTAGTTTTTCTACATTGCAGCCATGCGTCCTCCTTCAGGGCCTTTTTGTGTTTGGTTTGATCATATAACCACAATTCACAAAAGAGTTTGAATGCAATCTGACACGAGATCCCCGAGGAGTGCTGCATTTATAATGTTCTCTCCATATATCATCTATTTTAAGGTCATCTGTTCTCTGTGTGTGAGGTGATATACCGTCCACTCCCCTATAGGAGGCGCCAGAGATCAACCAAGAAAAAAAAAGGATTCACACTGTCCTGCAGTTTCTGCTCTGCAGAAACTCATATTTATTGTGCGTTGAGGGCTTAGTCACGCACATGTAAAAAAAAATGAAGTCCATCTTGTTGTTGCTTTTCCTCATTTGGTTTGCAGATGCGCAGCTGAAAGGCCGGAAAGGTAAGACAGACCCTGCTGGTGCTTCTTCTGTCCTGATCTGACGCCAAATAAAGGAACGCATGAGCATTTTAATGAAATAAGGAAAGTCTCCGTGTTTCTTCTCCAATGTGAAGTGTGTTGCTCGTTTGACTCATTCTGTCACAGAAGCCGTCAAAAGTTAATTCAGGACTTTTATTCGAGTATTTCAGGGCTGAAGTGGCATTTAGTTATTCCCTTGTTTCCCTTTGGTCTGGTCCTGCTTCCACTTATTTCTTTAGCATTAGTTCTCTATACAAATGCCGCTCAGCTTGTCTGCGCCATATGCGTGTCATCCTTCTCCTGTTCAACACCAGGCTCCGGGCTGGTTTGTACTTTCAAAGACAAGACATACAACCCAGGAGACAGCTGGCATCCCTTTCTGGAGCCCTACGGATTTATGTTCTGCATGCGGTGTGTCTGTATAGAGGTACATTTATAACATTTACAAACTACATTCCGTCTGCAAAATGCATCTAAAAGGAACATCACACTGAAGTTTGTTCCATGGTGTTTGGAGAACTCTTGTGTGGCTGTCTTCCAGTGGTGGAGAATTAAAGGTATGCTTGTAAACTCGCTCTCTTCTAGACAGGCCATGTGAAATGTAACACAATCAGGTGTCCTCCTCTGCCTTGTGAAAACCCAGTGGCTGACCCTCAGCAGTGTTGCCCGAGATGCACAGGTACGCCGTCCTCTGACGCTATCAACATCTGCACAGCGGTTCTTGATGTGACAGGAGAACCTACCTGTCCTATATGTTGTGTCTCACACTCAGATGAGCCCAGGATCCCTGCAGGACTGAGAGCCTCAGTGAAGTCCTGCAGGTATAATGGAAGCACCTATCAGCCAGGGGACACCTTCACCAAGCACGACCTCTTCCCATCCAAGCGGAGCAATCAGTGTGCTCTGTGCTCCTGCTCTGTAAGTTGCATCTAATTTACTACCTATTTATCTTCATTGGTTGCGTTAAAGAGTCTGTGTGGAAGAGACCTGGATCATTTTTCAACATGTTTCTTGTTCTGTAAAACAAAATGCAGCAAATAAATGAACATTTAACAACAAGCCAAATTACTTTCATTGAAATTGCGCTATAAAACAAAACCACCCAAGTGAGAACAAAATGTGAATATTTCCTCACCATGAAGTCACAAACTGGCCAGTCGTTCATTTTTCACACCGTGTCTTAAAGCGAGACGTCACTGATAAGCAGTCCGGCTCCAGGTGGAGCAGCTCACCAACGATTGCTGTGTGAAAAGAATTTAAGTAGTTTTGGATTTAAAGTCTCATTATGTTTTTGCTGTTTGAGTCGTTCAAGAGCATTCGATGTTATTCCAAGTTATATAATCAGAACTTCATGTAAATGAATAGGTCTTCAGTGGCCTGCAGACACATCTACAGCTCTGCTTTCTAAGGCACACACTTAATGTATTCTGAAATGTTCTCCTCCATTTATATCCCTCAGAATGGAAACATCTTCTGCGCTCTGAAAACGTGTCAGCCGATCACTTGCTCCTCACCGGTCACAGTTCCAGATACCTGCTGTTTGGTGTGTACAGGTACACAAACCTCTTCAAGATACAAGTAGCATGTTTGATATATTATAGTCAAGCCCTCCTCAGGCTGCTGCGTTTTCCATGTGAACTATTTCGCCCTCATAGTTTGTTTTGGTCTTCTCTGTTAGATCACAGCACCAGTGGGTTCTCATCAACAGAGGACGGGAACCAGCAGCTGAACCGAGGCGTTGTATGTGCCGACATAGTTGAAATACTTGCATCTATTTAATAAATTGCACTGTGTTAGAGAGTGCTGACCCTGACCTTTGACCTCCAAGTTACATAATAATTTCCATTGTATTATTAAGATTCATGGTGAAACTGAATCAGTTTCTGGAAAGAGTTATAAAGCCTCAGTATAGGAAGAAGCAAGTGTAGTGATAGACGATAGACAACTGTCTTTTTTTATATCTGTGTTTTATAAAAGAGGCATTCAGTGGACCAGTGTTCTGGGGAGCAGGGCCGGGCGCGGGCCGACCGAGCCCTTCGCCCCAGGGTGAGGGCTTCTCCCAGAGGCCTGATCCTCAGTAAACTAAATCTTAAAGGGGCTTCGGAGACCACTGTGAAGATTTTGTTGCAGAGGAAACACCAAAGAGGTGAGACTTGGTCACAAAATAAATCTCCTTTTATAGGTATTTGATTTTATAGACATGCTTCTCACAACTTAACAATCATTTCCACATGTAGCACAACACTCAGATGTTTTCCATTCCTCTCAGCGTGTTTATACAATGGCAAGACGTACTCTCATGGAGACATGTGGCATCCAGTTTTGGGGAGAGTCCTGGAATGCATCCTCTGCACTTGTAGTGACGGCCTTCAGGACTGTAAACGCATCACGTGTCCCAGCCAATATCCATGTCAACATCCCACCAAATCAACGGGAAAGTGCTGCAAGACTTGTCCAGGTACTAAAACATGGCTCGAGATAAAACTGAAGTAAAGTTAATTGTGATGTACGAGCTTAATTTACTGTAAAGTCATCCACCCTATTTGTCTCTGTTACGTTCCTCTAGAGAGTAAAGCTGAAAGTAACCAGACCCAGTGTTATCTGGGATACAAAAATAACCTCCTGGTGTATAAAGTAGAATCAGCAATGAAAGTTGACACACCCAACACAGTTAAGATCATCGCTGTTGAAAGACAAAGTACAGCTGAGATTGAAGTACAAGTGTGGAAGACTGTTGAAGGTACTGTAACTATGGCTGGAAACTACATTCACAGAATAATTGGACAGTTTGGGACATAAATTTCAGTTTCGAAGAGTTCTTTGAGAAGATTGATACGATTCTTATAAATTATAAATATGAAGCTGCAGCCAGCCACCGTCACCTTAGTGTAAAGACTGGAAGCAGCTGGAAACAGCAGATTGTTAAGAACGAGATGGTGCATTTAAAGGTACGATTTGTATCTGAACAAGCCAGAACTTCATATTTCAAACTCCTGACTAATACGGAGCAAAATGTCATGAGAAGGTCAGAGCGTCCGACCTTATTAGAAGAAACAAAGAAATGCTAACTTTCTGAAACTCTCCGTTTACCTTTATATTTTCCACTGTCACAAGCTTTGGGTAGTGACTGAAAGAGTGAGATCGTATAGGCTGTCATGAATTTCCTCCGTAGTGTAGCTGAGTTAATGATCCCTCGAGTAGCTACAGTATGAAATGTCATGTCTTGTCCCATTTTTCTCTCTGCTGCCAGGTGAAGGGCTGGTTAGCTGGTTAGCACCCTTACAAATAATCCCTTTAAAAGTAATTATTTCACCCGACATTCACCGAAGGTTAATATGTCTGTCTTGGTAGAAAGATTTTTGTCATTCAGCTGTTTCCAGTCTTCATGTTAAGATGAGTTAACTTTTCTCATCGAACTCTTGGCAAGAAAACAAATTTATTTCCCCCAAACTTTCAAACTATACCTTTAAAATGAAAAATATTGCTACACCAATGAACGACTCATCTGAGCTCTTCGTTTATTCAGATGTTTTACAATTAATGGAGATCGGCGACGTTCAAAGGAAAGACATCATGGATCATCCAGAAAACTACACGTTACTTACAACACTCGATGAAGGTGAGCAGCGGAACGCCCACCATCGCTGAAGTCCACAGATTTTGGGGACAAATGCATCGATGTTAATTCAACTTGCGTTTCCTTTACAGAGACGTGGAGAAAATTTAAAGAGGAGGGAGGAAATCTGAATAAAGCTCATCAGACCCTTTGTGAAGATGGCGTGCGAGAGATGGTGACTTTCCTGAACCCCAAGCAGATCGAAGGCCTGTGTTCACCCTAACTTGCACTGCTTATCTGTATTTCTAATAATCATCATCATTCTTTATTCATACGTCTTGCGTTTGGATGTCCTTCGTCATACTAATATGTAATATGACAGGAATCAAAACATGGTTGTTTGTTACCACACACACTGTTATCCTTATCCATCATGTTGCGATGATCACATATGTTTTTTTAGTACGTTCGTAGATTACAAAACACTTAACTTGTCTTCTTTTAGCCTGATTGAAACATTATTAGTTTTGGTGGATTTAGGTGTGAGCTCTTGACTAAACACAACAAAGGGAAATGTGAATGTGGAGTAAAGAGCTCAGAGTTCTAGTTATCTAGTTGAATTTATTTCGGGCATGTTGGGATCAGTATTGCTTAAATGCAACCTTTGCTTTAACTGTATGAGATGAATTTGTATTGTGGACTGTTGGGAAAGAGGCCACGTTCTATAAGAATGTAAAGTTGTTTTTATAGGGATATTATATAAATATCAACATATTTATTGTACATGCAAATTGAGGTTTTCGCATTGGATTTAAAGTGTGTTGGTATAATTCCTGTGTGTGTGTGTATTTGCGTGTCTGATTGCACAGAGACTGTAAGAAATGTGGACGTAACCTCCGGGGTCTGAAAAGTGAAGCAAACGTGCGCGTGTGTTAAAACTGCGATGGCCAGCAGGGGGCAGCTGCATGTTGGGAAAATACATCAGATTGTTTGGAATGAGCCTCTTTTCTCATTTGATTTATTACCTCATGAAACATTTTCTTAATAAGTTTATGTTTAGATCGTAAGTTTAAACTCTTCAATAGAGCTTGATGCCCATTTTTAATTGATGGTCCCATTTAGAGTAAAATAGAAGATAAAGTATTTGTCTTAAAGGACCTCTCACAAGTTTTTCCTGATGAAACTGTAACATTTTGGCCACCTAAAAACATCCTTCAGCTTTTGGTTGTACTATTATACTCAGCTGTGCATGTTCCCCAATAAGTACATTTTGTTTTAAATTGCTGTCACAGTTAACATGAATTATGGAAGCCTGCATAGCTTCCTCGGGTCCGTGGTCAGATCTTCCCCTTGTGCCTCTCCAGCTTCACCCTCTTTTGGCCCCAAAAACTGGGCTGGTGTCTGCCAGAACGCTGTGGAGACGCATTAGGCTTCCGTGTCTCCGAGGCCAAAATAATAAATAAAAAAAAACAGCATTAACTACCAAATAGAAAAGCTCAAAACAAGAACAATACTTAGCACCATAACTAACATAGCAGGAGAGCAGCCCCACAGAAAGGAAGGAGCCCAGGCTTCTGGATGGTGATATACTCATTAACGATTAAATCTAAGTTCAGATTTTGTGGTCGGGGCACTCAGATAACGACGTGGCAAACCCAAAACACAGCGAGAGACACAGCTCTCCTCTAAAAAGAGGCCAGAGGGAAATCAATGGATGTAACATATGGTCTGCTGGCCGGACACTGTTGCCTCAAAGCTTCCATCACATGGCGCCAGACTACGTTCCTGCTGGAGATGAATGCTGGATATTAGCAAGGGAATAGAAATCAAAAGCAGAAGTTCAAACCCTCTTCACTGCCCCACCATTTCTATAAAAATGTTAGTAGCTTTGATAATGAATCCAGGTGACTGGTTGTCTCCCATGTGTGCACTTATTCTGTGTTTATTCTCCCCTTTATTCGGCTAGATTAATGATGTACATAGACATATATATATAGGTTTGAATCACACTGTTGTCACCATTGTTTTCTGATGAGTCAGCTTTTCTATAGTTATCGGATGCTATGACGAAGGGTATGTGATGTCCTGATCGACAGCTGCTTTGAGTGAAGTTATAGGTCTCTGCGACATTTACAGATTTCTGCTTGGTAAGTGTAAGAAAGATGAGAGGGGATGAAACGTTTGCTTCAAACCATAAACATTCTGCAGTGAACTGATCGCTTGCTCTGGCTTCATTTTCATCCAGTGGGAGGAAGTGGAGGTGCGTTGTCCAGATATAGTATACAGTCTATGGTCTGAGCCCACACAGTATCTTGTGTATTTATTATATTGTTACATCCTGCATATGTTATATGTTTTTCTATGACTTTCCAAGCCGGTGGTAAAAAAACCCATTGTTGCTGTGAACTTCTCCTAAACAAGCATGTGAAATCAATCGTTTCCAAAATTATTGTTCATCTACTTTTATAAACGACATCTTGGGTGCCGAAACGGACGCACCTTTTTTACCATGAAGGATTATATCCATGAAGGACTATATCCTGCCACTAAATGTATTAACTGTATGAATTACAATGGAATAAATATCAAGATTTTTCCTGCAGCTGTGATTTTGTTATTAGTGTGTCAATTGTGTTTGGTATTCTGCTGTTAGATCTAATTATAGGGAGACATACTTCATTATAGGGGATACCAAGTCAATCAAATCCAAACTTAGAAGTATTAAGACAGTAAAGCTCGCTAGTGCTCATGTAAATGTGAGATATGTGAGAGCAGCAGACATCTTTTTGCACAGTGTGCGTTCCGTCCGCAGGCCTGTTTGATCAACAGGTATCAGGTTATCACTGCGGTTCCCAGGACTCCGTCGGTGCGCGACTGCAGATCTGCTAGACCGAGTGGGCCCTTCAAAAACATATTGCTTCCTTCCTCTGAGAGAACTCCTGATGTGCTCTGTCTGTGTCCCCTCCCCTTCCACAATGACTCATTGTGTTCCTCTCACACATTGCACCAGACGGCTCGGTCTGTCTCTCACTAAGGCATGAAACAATATTTTCCAAAAAAGGCACACCGGATCGCCTTCGTTAGTCTCGATACAATAACGCCAACGTATTTCGGTTTTCAATAGTCTGTCGCTCAGTTGTCAAAAGGGTGATGAAGGCTTGTTCTACTTTTCACTTGGTTGTATTCCCATGCTGGTGGAAAGAAATCCAAGTGTAGAAGACTGGCTAGACTTATATCCGTCCGTCCTCTCTCAGATGTGTCATTCTCCTTTTGTGTGAATGTTTGGATTCGTCACATGGGACAGTTCAGCTATGCATGCTGAGTCTTGGCTCTGGTAATTGTAACAGCTGGGGGCAGTCAGTAGGTATAAATCATGCACTTGGTCAGCTCTCTGTGTCTTTGGGCTCCACCTTGCTGGCCGTGGAGCCCAGATCCAGTGAGAAGTGCAGAAAATGTGAGACTCTGGTTCCAGACTCGACCCAGCATTGGAGGCACTTCTTCCACCATTATGACACTAACCCAACCGGCTGTTGTTCGATATGTCGCTTCATTTGTGAGGCAGTCAGACGACTAGAATTCATGCCTGTGACAGAAATGACGAGGATTTGGAAATTGTGACTTTTTCATCGCTGATTTTCCTTTTCCAGCTTTTGCAATTATCATGCAGTCGAGCAAGTCATTTATTTAAAGAGAATGAATGAAACGTTTTGTCGTCTGTACTGCAGAAAGCAGATGTGCACAGTGTTAGTGAGGAACTGAAGCACTGCAAATAAATCAGGCGCTCGTTAGATTCAAAGGGAGACAAATTGCATTAAGTTAATTAAGTCTGAGAGATGTGTTTGCTTTCATAGTTGATTAAGGTGCTCAGCAGAGCCCCTGAGTTTACACTTCATCAAAATACTTCTGAAATCCATCAAGGGCTCTCTTTTTACACCCTTACTCGCTCATTAATTAAGTTGGCCCTGATCATTTTAGTGAGTCATTGGAGTCTGGCCAAGGAAACACGGACAACATGGGGATACGTGCACACTTTGGTCTTCCTCCCCTTATCCAGAGCACCTGAACACATCCTTAAAAAGACTATTAAAAACAGACTACAGTGAGTTGTTTTGTCTCAAATAGGAAAGAACACAACTCTCTCTGATCTGTAATTACAAATGGCCTCTATTCATAAGTCTGCCGCAGTATTCAAAGCCTTCCCAGGATTACATGATGAGTGTGTTACAGTTCAATCGTCCATCAAAAGAAATAATGAATAGGTCCAGTCTGCGGTGAACTAATTTGGCATTTGATTAATGAGGAGTGTTGATGAGGCCTATTCTTGTCCGAGCCAAATCTGGTGTCTGAGTCTCCACAGGGTTATTCTCAAAGCTCAACTGTTGGCCTTCAGTTGGAGAGTCAAACT
>CAAKHC010002556.1:0-11024 GCA_901007825.1 Macroramphosus scolopax
TGTTTGAAATAAACATCCAGATGAATCATTTGTCAACAGCTGCAGTTAGAAAGAACACGACCTTCATGCTGCATTAAATCAAACCACATGAATGTGAATACTCACAATGATATTGGAGGCCATCGTGTCCGGTCAGTGGAGGAAGCCTTTGTCAGGATGTGATCGGTACCTCAGGAGAACATCTCAGTCATGAACAGAAACATTTAGAGTCTGAAAGATGAAGCACATCAGAGGACCGTTAGTGCAAAACACACAAATGTATGAAACAGGTGGTGCTCTGAAATTAAAAACACTGGCAGGCAGGTTTCCCATTGTTTACAGTACACAAAGATGTGAAAGGATATTTATCCAATTTATTCCCTTTATGTCCTCAAGCTGCAAACACATTGTAGAGATTTGAACTAAAATTCATGGAAAGGCTGTGCTTTGATACAAAATCTAAATCCATCTAGGTCAATTAATATAATTTGTCTTAGTCTATGTTAACTGAACCACATACTGTAAACTCTAATTGTGAAGCGAATACTTTGTTTCCAAAACTTCTCCAGGCCTGAAAATTACTATTTTCTAATTCCAGATTATATAAACCCTGATCAACTCATTCTTCAAGAAGCATATTCTTTGAAAAATGTGATTTATCAGTGCAGTGAGACATTTTGACGTGTGTGAGCAGAGAACGTAAGGAGGCCTTTGATGGTCATTCTTACTGAGCAAACCTGGTGTCTGCATAACATACTGTAGATTATGATGTACATCAGGTGTGCATTGACAGAACACACACACACACACACACACACACACACACAGGTAATACATTTGAATATGCAGAGTGTGTTTCCAAGAGAGAAAGAGAGAGAGAGACTACATCAAGGTCATCCGGCCTTTTCTCAGCTGTGCACCAAAGCGTATCATTTGTGCAGGGACTGAGAGCACGTAGAGAGTCTGTGTGTTCACAGAACTGGTCACGTAGTTCGCATCAGTGGTCCAACTTTTGACAGTGCCATTGTGCCTTCGTTCTGCAGCGTACAATGGGTGCATGCAGGCTGTTAAGACCTGCATGTGAGCCAAAAGAACCCAGAGTCTTCACAATAACGCATTTTCAGGGGACGGCACAAAATGTGAAAGATGCAGCATCCAACCATCCGCAGCGGGAGTGACAATAATACCGTTTAAAGACATGCAGCTGTCTCCTACTGAAATTCAAGTACCTGAGAGGTAAAAGTGTCATTTTACTGTGCCCACATTCTGCAGCTACAACAGGTGCACGCAGGCTTTTGGGACCTGTGCTTTTGCCATAAAAACAACAGTCTAACTCTAAATTTGAATGTGAGGACACAAAAATGTCACACAGCAACCAGCCATGGTGCACAACAGCTGGATTATAAATGGGATTGATACAGACGTTTCCTACTATATTTCCTGTAACTAGAGAAGGGTAAAAGAATCTCACGGGATCACTTCTATCAACTACTGTCACAATACAAATACTGCAGAGAAAGGTCATTACAGGGTGCAGAGTAATCTGGATTATAGGCTTCATACAAAACGTGCTATTTAGCCACAACAGGTTTTGCCTGATTCTTTCAGGCTGGGCAGAATAAGGTCAGAACTTACAAGACCTTAGTGTGCATTAATAGATAAAGACAGACGCTGAAGATGGCAGTGGAGATAACACATTACCAAACACGTAACGTGCCATACAGGATACGAAGATATTAAATTGAATAAGAAAAAAGCCTGAATGTAAGGCAACTACACCACACTACACTCACCTGCAGTGCGCTTAAAACGAGATTTATAACGCGATAATGATCTTTATGTTGTAATATTAGCTTTTTGTTTCCTGGTCTTCTGGGTTGCGTAAAGTGTTTAACCACTTGGTTGGTTAAACAACAACAACAACCGCAGATTCTGGCACCGACCTCGATCCGCGACACTTCAACACGAGATCCCAAAAAACAACACTGGGTCGCAAGTACAGAAAGTAGAGTCATACCTTAACAGGAGCGCGCCATCAACTCACAAATCCAGAAAAGTGTGTCATGCTGTTCGAGACTATCGTTCAACCACTGAAGATAGAGGAGGCGCTTCAGTCCCTGCAGATGGACCCGGAGGTGAGGAGGACCGGAGCCTGTGGCATAAAAGTTGAGGGAATATGTATTTGAATGAAATCCACATTAAAAACTACTCTTAATATCAGGACAAACTCGAAGGATAAAAAGAGTTCCGAACAGCGGAAGAAGTTAAACTCGTCGTTCCCACCGCTCCAACATGCGCACCAGCACCACAGTGACGTCCGCCAGAGGGCGGTAGAGAGACGGACTCCGTTGCCACAATAAACAAACTTAGTAATGTAATAAGACAATGACACAAGGTTGACTCTGAGCTTGACTTATTCGTCAGCTTTCCCCTTTGGATGATCTTGCTGGTCTTTTCCATCTCAGGCTCAAAGCCACGTTTACCTGACGACCCTTATATAATATAATTTTGTATAATTTTAAAGAGTCTCTTTCTCCAAGAAGAAGTGCCATCAAATGTTTTCACGAAGCTCGTCCTAAGAAGAGATCAATTCACACAATAAGGAGTATGTAACAAGCATTTAAAAGTCAATTAAATGTCATATTGATTTAATTTCTCCATTTGAAATAAAAAAAACTTGAACTCGCAATTTGTCATGGATCAATTCAAACATGTATTTAAGTGTCTATATGTTTCCTCCATGAACAGTTGGCAACTGATCTTCGTTGTTAAATTAAATGTTCGTACATATTCAATTAAGATATCAGGAAAAAATATAGATAGTTATCAGCGAAAACTAATTTAGGTTTCGTAAAACCGTAAAATATTACTGGTACCTTTCGTCTTCTCATACTTAGTTACAAATTTCAATTTGCTTGAGAATAATTAGACATTCAGTTGCAACATTACAGATTCTTGTTATAAAAAAAGGATAAAATTAAAGAATTCCCCTAAAAATGCGTAAAGGGAAATGAGGGGATATGGTGATATATGCTGTGAAAACACAGAAATCATCGGCCGGAAATCGAATTGTGTAAGAAAGTATATCCCTCAAGTGATTACTTTGACTTCAGCAGAAGTTTTGTGCCATTAGCGCACGGCGATGGCCGGCCGATGACGTCACTCTGCGCCGGTATAAAGCTGCTCCGCCGAGTGGGTTTGGACATTAAAACTCTCAGCCTGAGGAGCGACACGGTGCGGAGGAAAGAAGGAAGGAAAAAAAGATCAGACAAAGTGTTCGGAGTATGAACAGACTCACAATTACTGTTTTCCTTTCTGCGCTGGGGTTTCTTGTCTGCCAGGGGGGTAAGTCGAACATCGTATTATTTAAAGTGCTTCATTAAGTTTTTTTTTAATATTTTTATGTAGAAAGAAACGTATCCATGTGTAAAGTGAATTATCATTGATCGACACGATCTGCTTCAGGTAACCCATGTTGCTCAGAGCCATGCGACAACAAGGGGGTTTGCACAGCACTGGGATCAGACCAGTACGAGTGTGACTGCACGCGGACAGGATTTTACGGACAAAACTGCACCACACGTGAGTCCTGATAGAACATGTGAATCAGAAATGAGTGTGTTTTTTTTACTTGTTCAGCCATTCACTTCTCCACTGAACCCTTCACAGCCGAGTTCCTCACCTGGATCAAAGTGACACTGAAGCCATCGCCCAACACTGTCCACTATCTCCTCACCCACTTCAAGGGCTTCTGGAACATCGTCAACAACATCTCATTCCTCAGGGATGCCATTATGAGATATGTGCTGACATGTAAGTCTCTCCTGCTGCAGTCAAAATGTGGACATAATTTGTACTTGTTGAACAGTGTATTCTAATAATCGATATGCTCCTCACACCCTCCGTTCTTCTCTCTCTAGCACGATCCCACATGATTGATAGTCCTCCAACTTTCAATTCGGATTACGGTTACAAAAGCTGGGAAGCCTATTCTAACCTGTCGTACTATACGAGAACCCTTCCCCCTGTGCCGGAGGGTTGCCCAACCCCTATGGGAGTAGTAGGTGAGTACTCTTCTGGAAAACCAGTTTTCTCAGATTCTTGAATACTGAGCGAGGTTGGCTGAGTCGAACAGGAAGCACAAATTTCGGTTGGATTGGCAAGATGGGGAAGAATTTCTGGCTTTGGGAAAACAAGAAAAACTGCTGCATATGTTTCTGCTATCTTACAGTTACAGCTTCCCTTTAAAGTAAATCAGAGCTGATGTAAATGTCACTAGATAAAGAGCACGAAGGCCAATGTGAATGTCTCATTGTTAGGTAATAACATGACGAATTACTTGTACAGGTAAAAAGGAGCTACCTGACGTAAAGATTCTGGCTGAGAAGCTCCTGATGAGAAGACAGTTCATCCCGGACCCGCAGGGCTCCAGCCTGATGTTTGCATTCTTCGCGCAGCACTTCACTCACCAGTTCTTCAAATCCGACATGAAGAAGGGACCTGCCTTCACCCTGGCGAAAGGTCACGGGGTAAGTCGGAGGACCGAGTGGCCACAACGAGGAGTGAACAGCTCATTTATCAGAGAATAGGTGTTAATCATGTGTTTTATGTTTCCAGGTTGACCTCAATCACATTTATGGAGACAACCTGGAGAGGCAGCACAAGCTGAGACTCTTCAAGGACGGCAAACTGAAGTATCAGGTATGTGAATGGACAGCCGGAGCACAGGCAGCCTCTTGTCTCACATTACGCAGATGTCTAACAGTCGCCTCCTTTCTTGATAACCGTGCAGCTCTTCGACGGGGAGATGTACCCTCCAACCGTGAAGGAGGTCGGTGCCGACATGCACTACCCTCCTCATGTCCCAGACTCCCACCGCTTCGCCGTGGGCCACGAGGCGTTCGGCCTGGTCCCCGGGCTGATGATGTACGCAACCATTTGGCTCCGGGAACACAACCGGGTGTGTGACATCTTGAAGCAGGTCCACCCGGACTGGGACGACGAACGACTCTTTCAGACCACACGTCTCATTCTGATCGGTGAGTTGATTCTCAACGTTTCAGCAGTTAAACAAGTTGACATGTAACTTGTGAAGGAAAGAGCTCACAGTGATGATAAGACGGGCATGTGATGCACTTGTCTTTGATGTAGAGATTTGAAATAGAGGAAGTTTTCTTTTTTTCGTTTATCATCTACTAACGTCTCCGTTGCACACAGTCGGGGATTTGAGCCCTGTGAGGAACAGGATTTATGCAAGAAGTGATCTTTTCTTTTCAACATCAAAAAGAGGAAATGTACATTTTGTCTTTAAATCGGGACTTCGGGGTTTTGCGGAAGAACATCCACACATGTTTTAACACAGCAGGAAATTCTCTGCTTGTAACTTTCATTGTTGCTTTTCAATGTAAACTCAAAAAAATTCAATTGGCAGACAAACATTCTTTAGATTCTATCTACTCCACATTTACTGGAGGTTTCCTGCTTTTACAGAAAACTTCCTTAAAGTGTTCTTGTAAATGCACATTCAGATTTGGGCTGAGCACTTCTGAGCAGACTTTAATGATATTATCTCCCTACAGGAGAGACCATCAAGATCGTGATCGAAGACTACGTGCAGCACCTGAGTGGATACAACTTCAAGCTGAAGTTTGACCCCGAGCTCCTGTTCAACCAGCGCTTCCAGTACCAGAACCGCATTGCGTCCGAGTTCAACACCCTGTACCACTGGCACCCGCTGATGCCTGAGTCGTTCCACATCGAGGAGAAAGACTACAGCTACAAAGAGTTTGTCTTCAACACCTCTGTGGTGACGGAGCACGGCATCGGCAACCTGGTGGAGTCGTTCACCAAGCAGATTGCTGGACGGGTACGTTTGGGCTGAAGACTCATTAAATCGAGACTAACACTGCTGTTGATTTAGGACTGCTTGATGACATTTCTGTTCCCTTTTCAGGTTGCTGGAGGTCGAAACGTCCCCGGACCTATTATGTACGTGGCCATTAAGTCCATAGAGAACAGCAGGAAAATGCGCTACCAGTCGCTGAACGCCTACAGGAAACGATTCTCCATGAAGCCCTACAGCTCCTTTGAAGACTTGACAGGTGAGATGATTAGTGAACAGTACGTGTAGTTGGACAGGTTGGCGTCAGAGGATTAGTGATTAGTTCATTCTTGGAACCTCAACAAGGAAATGGAGCCTCAGATTTGTCAATTATTGCTGCACTCTGTTAATAACAGTCACGCAGAAAGGAGATGCAAGCTTAAAAAAAGACTTTAAGGAAGTGTTTTGGATGCAGCTGCCGTCCCTACGTTTGGCTGCTCAGGTATTTCCGTGACTCTTAAGAGCCAGATGTTCGTTTCGTCTCGTGAGTGTAAGCAGATTGTCATCACATAAACAGACAGGAGGGCTCCTTACTTCAGAGAGGAGGATTTCAAATCTGAAAGAAAACAGGATTAAATGTTGATTGAGAAAAGAAACCTGATTAAAGAAACATGTGGAAGTCCAGAGAGATCCAACTTCATCTGCTTTGTCAAAACACAGCGCTGGTATTCTGATTAACTAAAAGCTTCCAGCTGCTGAGCGAGGACGAGAAACCAGACTGACACAACAACTAAAACTATTTTTCTCCTCTGTGCTACTCAGGAGAGAAAGAAATGGCGGCAGTGCTGGAGGAGCTGTACGGACACGTCGACGCCGTTGAGCTCTACCCGGGCCTGCTGGTGGAGAAGCCCAGATCCAACGCTATCTTTGGGGAGACCATGGTGGAAATGGGGGCCCCATACTCCCTCAAGGGCTTAATGGGAAACCCTATCTGCTCCCCGGAGTACTGGAAGCCCAGCACCTTCGGAGGAAGCATCGGCTTCGACATAGTCAACACGGCGTCCCTGCAGAGGCTCGTCTGCAACAACGTGCAAGGCCCGTGTCCCGTGGCGTCGTTCCACGTGTCCGACGTTGAGGTGAAAGGGTCCATGACCATCAACTCGAGCACGTCCCACTCAGGCAGCAGCGACATCAACCCCACGGTCATTCTGAAAGAAAGGACTACTGAGCTTTGATGGATCTTTTATTTAACAATGTTATTATATATATTTATTTATTTATTCTAGTATTTATTGCTCTATTTATAATATAAAGTAACGGTTGACAGATTTTTTTAATATGGACTTTTTTTACAATAAGAACAAATGTCTGTGGTTGTGTGTATTTATTGAAAGATTCAGTATATTATAAGTTATTGTTTTGACCTCACTCGCTGCAACTTGATACTTGAAGGTTAGTTTAAACATGGTAGTAAATGTTCCATTCCTAATGTTTCCTTGGATTAAAATGCTGCTGGTCTGCAATGTATGTTCATGTATTTACTTTTGTTTTACTGTTACAGAACAATTGTATTGCTTCTGATCTCCAGTTTTACTGTACCCAGTGTTACAGAGCGCAGTAGTAGTGATATTCACTGAGTTACACCGCTGATCGGGACTCTCTAGTCTGATTTAGAGACGTTTTCTTCTTCAGTCTGGGTATGATCCGTAGTCATGTTAAATGACCCTAATCTAAGCTGCTCAGAATGTTTAATTGAATCTTTACTGTGTAGGAAGGTTTGACTTTGTGGGGTCACGATAACCATGTAGGTTTATCAGCGCAGTTCTAAATGTCCATTGACTTACAAAGTTGTTGACACTCTAATAAACTCTACAATGAAATGTTGTACATTTCACAGAAATCATCTGGCATCGTTGTGATCTTCACTTTGTGACTCTGATTGTGCCTTTCATAAACTAACCAATGGAGCAGACATGCTTTTACTTTGAAGGGGAACTAGGTAAAAGTAAAAGTTGCTTTCACAATAAATTCACCAATCACATAAAATGGTAAAAACTTCTGGTTGTTGACTCTCCAGACAACGTGAGCATGAATGAAAGCAACTTTTTCTTCATTTTCACATATAAATCTCTTAAAATATTTGTTTATCCGGTTGGAAAATGACATGAGAACCACTGTGGGGAACCCGAAGTGACGGTTCAGCACCATGAGAGACGTGCCAGACCTCAGTAGAGTGTGTTACTGAGACAGACAGTTCTGGAACAAAGTTACATTCTCTCCTGATTTGCATGTGTTTCAGTTTAAGGTCTGTGTTTAATGACATCTGAATCACTCGACTTCAACTCTCAGAGCTCCTAATAATGACTGGTGGCTGCTGTCCTGTTACACAACAAAAAGTTATGGTTATGCACATATGATACATCATATAGCAGCAGAGTCTCATCTATGAGGTCGGCAAGTGTGCAGACAGTTTGCACAGATTTCCCATTAATACAATTAACATTCATATCCCTCATTTCATTGTTTTGCATGTGTTGTATTATGAACCTCTCGGTAACCTGATGATGTGGTACGAGTCTTTAATGTGCTTATATTAACATCAGTATGATTCTGGCTGTCTGTTTTTCAGGGCGACTGTAACATCTGTTAAGGGACTGCAGATTAAACTAAAAAAAATAGAGAAGTAATGAACAACAGATTCATTATCTGACTGTTTTTCTAGTTAGATGATTAATTGGTGCGAGTGAAAGTCCGAGGCCTGTTGTATCTCTACATCTGTCGTGACGACTGTGTTACACATGCACACACACACAATCGCATTCGAACATTCTGTGCAGCTTCAGAGTTTTCACTTTTTAGCACATCTGATACGACATGTAGTAACTCGAGTTGCCGGGGCCGATCTCGACGGTCGGGGGGAGCTGAGGTGAGAGAATTCCGTTCGGGGAGAACAGAACGCGGAAACTTTCCCTTACAAGACTCACTCTGTCGCTCAATGGATCCCCGAGGCAAAGTAGGAGAGCCGTTGTATAATTGTAATGTATTCCAAACAACTGTTTCTGTGTACGCCGTGTGTTTTGGTTGATTCCGTGCTGTTTAGAAAATAACACACGCTACATTGCGTGTATGAGAAAGGAAATAGGGAATTTGCCGTGTGAAGCCTGCGGTATTGTGCACATCCCTAAAACTTTCCATGTGTTGATGTACACTTTTCCGGGAAAGAAAAGACTTTTTTTTTTACGGTATATGAGGTGTGAAGGGTAGCGGCCGGTCCAAATGCATTCAACGGTGACAGGAAAGCCTGCCTCATCAGATTTGGCTGGCAGTGGAACAGAGGGACAAAAGTATTATTCCAGGGTGCCCAGTCCAAATCAAACATGGTAGAAAGAATGTTGACGTGACTGTCGGCACAGTGTGTTGAGTCAGGCCGCGGGGCATCATCCCCTCCAAACAGAGACAATGACAAGCTACATTTTCCCATCCATTTGCACATTTCTCCCAACAGATTCGGGAAATTACAATAATCAAGTCATGTGCATCAGTTGTCATCTCAAGTTAATCTGTTCCTCCGCCATCTCATATTGTTCTACTTCAATAGGGTCAGGCGTAGGACTCCCCGTCAGTGGGACCTGATCCATCACGGCATAAAATGACCTAATTGTGTGTGCACATTATTTGTTTTTCACATTGTCAGTTGCCCGAGGGTGAGCATTAGTAATCCATTGTACAACGATGTGTGGCATGCTCAGGTCCTGGTCTATGAGATCAAGCAAGGGAACACATCTTGCTTTGTATGGGTGTAATGAGCCTGAGCAGGCTGCGGGCCCGGTGTGGGTGGAGATCAGGAGGCTTCAGTGTCTGTTTTCCTTCTGACCGCTTTTGGACCTCTCTGGGAGCAAACCGGCGAGGACGCCATTATCCGAGACCTGTGTTACGTGACGCCTTGCAGGTGGCAGGAACTGGGGTCAACCGGGAGCTGGTGCCAACTGGCCTTGGCACGTGAAGCACTCCGACTGACCCAATGGAGGCAATATTATTACTGTATGACATCCAGGTTATTTCTCAACTTTCTTGTCCACTGTCGGCAGTGAAGCCCAACAGCAATCAGGACTTGGAATACAAATATAAATACTAAAGACGTTTATCTTTAGCGTTTGTCTGGCAGTATTTAATCTACTTGCATCCAGTTCTCACTCTTCTGGCACGGTGCAGCTCGCTGCTACATGTCTCTGCATGTCTCTGTTTCCTGTGACGGGATCTCCCTCTGACCAAACATACCTCGCCCTCCGTATGAGAGAGCCGTTGTCCATTTCTGGTGTCTCTTTACCTATCCTGTGTTTTCAGAACCGTTTAAAGGACCCCTGATGACCTGTGACGTTAATCAGCCCCACGTTGAACTGCCAGTTTGGCAGCATACAAGTACCCATTTTGAAAATACGACACCTTTACTGAGCATGTGAACAGTTTTAACTGAGGCTCAGACATCTTGCATGTGAGGACGTACACACGGAGCATGCTGATGAATGGACTTGTAAGTAATGTTCATAAGAACAAGAAATACATCTCGAAATATGGGTTTAAAATAGGATATGAACTTGCATTGAACCACAGCAACAAAACATGCTGCTAATACAGTAAAAGACACTTGAGCAGGTTATTACAGCCGTCCTGGTGGCGGAGGCTGTTTATTCTAATAGGTGGGCGTTTAGGTTTTGTTGCTGTTGGGTGATTACTCGCTCAGCCTCGGGGAAGATCTTCAACTGTCGTCGTCTATGATGTCATTCTGTCAAAATTTATAAGGGTTTCACTTGACTTGACAGACCAGACCAGACCAGACCAGACCAGATCAGACCAGACCAGACCAGACCAGACCAGACCAGACCGGGAGTGAGAAAAGCCGGGATGAGTCTGTAATGCAGATATAAAGTTGATGTGATCTCATAGGAAATGGTAGATAAGGAAAAATATGTATATATTTTTTTGAATCCACACACTTATTGCGCAATAAGAGGAAGTATTTAATTGTTTACACCCCTTCTGGCTTTACTGACTGAAACAGGAAGTTATTGATCCACGTGTCGTCAGAAATAAATACCCTGAGAAGAAAAGACTGGTTTCTATCAGGCGGAGGAAAGAAAGGAAAGAAACCCCCTAATGTTATGTGCAGTACGTCACCTTCCGCTGATTGATTCTATCCCTGATTGCCACATCCAACCTGACCTCG
>CAAKHC010002557.1:0-13866 GCA_901007825.1 Macroramphosus scolopax
GTCTTCTGAAGCATTTAGAGACATAAAAGGATTCTTGTTTGGAGAAGATCTGGAAATAGAAAACGAAGCAAAATGAGTCACAAGCAACATATGAGGATTGTGGAAGCTGTAGAAGAATCAAAGCAACGATTCAGAGCCTGAAATATAACACGATGATCTCCTGGGGAAATAAACAGAGGTCACGAGGTACATCATCGGTGGACGAGCACGTCGGGCAGGTGGACGAAACAAGACTAGAACGTGAAGCAAGGAGGACGGTTGATGACTGATGGCTACGTTCCAACAGCTAGTTGGACATGAAAATACAGAAACACTGAGGAACAATGGTCCTCTGTGATCTGCAGCGGTTGGAGCTGGATGCTCCAACTATCTGCTGAAGAACTTCTCATCAGGCTCTGCATTCGTTTGGTGGCTTCAGTCCTCCTTCATCTGTTTGTGGGTCGGCGCCTCTGCTTTAAGAGGAAGAAACAAGGTTCCAAACAAGGTTGTGTGTTCAAACTGTGAAGTGTCTTCGGGTGACAGGAAGAGGTTGGAAAGGTCGTTGGAAAGGTCGTTGGAAAGGTCGGGGAAGTCCTGCTGCCCGTCTGCTTCACGAATCAGATCCTGCAGAGAGGCGGTGTGTTTCTGATGCCTCTATTGCAGTATTTCTGACCTTGACACACACACACACACACACACACACACACACATACACACGCACACACACACACACACACACACGCACGCACGCGTGCGCACACACACACACACACACACACACACACACACACACACACACGCAGGCAGGCTCTCAGTGTCTGGAAGTCATTTGCAGTGTAGAGCGGAGCAACAAATGAGCTAATTGTTCTGTAAATGATTTATCCTCTGCTGAGGTCTGTGCAGCCAGTGTTTAATTCAGCTGCTGCTATTAGAAACACATTGACATTGAGCTTTGATGGTGATGTTAAAGAAGCCTGGAAACCGCTCTCTGTGAAACGCCCTCCCTGCTTACACTTACACCCACACATATGACACATACACACATGCAGGCCTGCACTCACGTCCACGCACCCATGCAGGCGCACTGAGCGCCACACTCGTAGACTTTCATCGAAACCATGTCATTCTATTTCTCTTTGTTTTTTCTTCTCAGACAGACGGCGGTTCATTGCTTCTGTTGAAAAAAACAAAACAAAAACCCCCATATATGACTGCTCAGTGAAGGAGCCCTGGATCACGGCAGTGCTTTCAACACTCTCTAAACTAATGGTGTGCAGGAAGTTGTGGAAACAGAGCTCGCGAAGGAGGGAAGGAGAGGGAGAGAAATAGCCAGTGACTCTGTGGGATAATCAGCCCAGCTATTTATCCTCCAGTTTAGACAGTTGGTTCTTGACTGTGCCGAATTACACTTTGCGTCTTTATAGAGATCAAATGAAGCATGCACCCATGAGAACTTAAATGCATGAAATGGACACGTGCAGGAGCACACTAATGACTGCGCTTTTTTACACTCATTTGGTTATTAGTTTTCGTTGGAAAAAAGGTATTACGTCACCTGTGTGCATGAAGTAGACATTTCAAGGTCATAGATGCAAACTAAATTACCCTCATTTACTGATAATGCCGGTGTTGACTTGGAGTACTTTGCCAGTTTGCCTCTCATTTCAAGCTATGCTAATGAGGTGCATCGAAAGTACCTAATGTACTTGAGTCAATTTTCAAATATATTCTCGCCCACGTTTTGTGTGTGCGCGCCTGGATTTGTGTATGACTGTGTGCCGTCATGCGTGGATCTGTCTGTATATTTTCAGCACAGATGGGAGCAGTTAAACCCTAATTTAACCAGCAGAAGAAGTCGGGTCAGATAACATAATCTATTAGCAAAACTATCATACTGTTGTCATTTGGTCTTAAGGGAGAGGTCTGCTCACGGAACAACTAAAAAGCCAATAACTTAGCCAAAGAGCATCTGAAAGAGATCTAAGA
This sequence comes from Macroramphosus scolopax, assembly GCA_901007825.1. Lineage (NCBI taxonomy): Eukaryota > Metazoa > Chordata > Actinopteri > Syngnathiformes > Centriscidae > Macroramphosus > Macroramphosus scolopax. The sequence continues at coordinate 1,966 of CAAKHC010002557.1, forward strand.
GAAAAGAAAAACAGATTGATTTTGAATTGTTCAGTTTCTTTAAAACACATCAAATGAAGCTCTTGGTGCAGAACTTATCACTTATCATCGATCTCACCTTGACGGTACTCAAAGCTCTGCAACGTTTCCTCATCCACACATTCTGATGGCGAAGGCTGCCATGCAAGTTGCACGTGTCCCGCACAAGGACGCTTCGACAAAGTCTTGGGAGGAGCTTTGGATTGAATAAGTAACCTTCCAATTGCTCAGCTCATAATATAGCAGAATGAAGACATCGATAAAAATTAAATCCGGCCCGATCTGGAGTCAGTATATTACATTATTAGAATGTGGGGAACAATTACGTGCGACCGCTTGCTGTGAATTACATCTGATCAGGCAATTTAAGGTAAATCAAGTGTTTCTCAGAAGCATTAAGATCTTTATTAACAAACCACAATGTACATGAAGTACATGTCTGATGTAGCCAAGCCACATAATAGCAGATTGTAGCTAATTTGGTAGGTAAGGAAGCTTCATTTAAATGTCTGGACACCTCTGATGTTTTATTTATATAGACCATTTTAATACATTGATTTAATCTAATCTACAGCTTAATCTGTGATAGTTTATGTGGGTAATTACAGATTCTATTTACACATATTCACATATTTTCAGTCGTTAAACTGAAGGGATATTACCAGTTTTCGTCTCATGCTTGAATACCAATCTTCTTGTACGATTGACGGGCCAGAGCCCAAGTGGAATTATTTTTTCCAACCAGTCATTCCTCTCTTCATGCAGCCAGGAACTAAATTAGATGTTTGTATTTGACAGAATGGATTAACACAGGAAAAGAGAGAGAGAGAGTGCATGGAAAATCCACAGTTATAGGTAAGAGAACGGAGCGGTTCGAGTTTCAGAAAAACAACACTGAAGTTTTAAATTCGTGGAGTTGATAAGATGCTGTGAAGAAAGTATTTACTTTCTTCACAGCAGGTTAAAACAGAAGTCTCTCACGTTGATGAAACTAATAACGCTGCAATGTGGAAATATCATCGTATCGTATCTAAAGTAAACATCATCAGGTAATCATATTAGTGTCGGACAAATCACTCCTTGGGGGAGCTGCTGGTATGTCTGTGTGTGTGTATGTGTGTGCGCATGCGTGTGTGTTTGGAGAGAGAAAGAAAATAGAGCAGCGATGTCATCCGACCGTGCCGTATTAGTCCTCAGGAGATTGTTTTGACTAGCCGACCAGCCTTTAAGACCCCCCTCCCCCTGTTTTGACTGAAGCAGTTACACTCCAGCTGAACCGCCGTCCCCACCCACAGCTGTGCCGCTTACGCTATCGCTTAACAGTCAAAGTGAGCTGTGGCGTGATTTCAGATGATTTCGCAGCAATTTCACGTCATGTGCGATTCGATTTTTGCACCCACTTCCTCTAACCAGCCTCCTCTGCACCCTCCACATCAAATAACGCCACTTTCTCACGACCCTGGAGTCTTATAGTGACCCACAAGGCCCCTCTTGTCAATACGAGATGAACTTGTCTTTGGATGTCGATGTATAGTGAGTTTTGTTAACGTGAATGGCTTTAAACTCCAGTTAATGTACAGCCCGCTGCCTCTCGTACAGATGCTACAGAGTACGTCTGTGTCAAGGCAGCACTATATGATGACCTGGGATGCGATTGGACCCGTAATCCAACTGCTGCTTACGCAGTTTGTTTCAGTTAAGTGCACAATAAAGCCATTCGCACTGTCATATTTTACAGGCAGTGATTGATACTGTTTTTGTCATTTGGTGAAAGTGTTTGTTATGTCAACGAAACATTAGGTTAACTTCTAGATAATAGCCATGTGATAATGATCAGAACTCAGTCCAGCCAGAGGAAGAATCGACTATAACAGTTCCTGTGACTCCTCACACAACTCAATCAATGGTAGGACCGATTCCTGTCCAAATCCAGATGATCTCACGTTCCTGATGTCCTTCCAAACACCTACCCACCTTTGGCGATGTCAGTCAGGCTGATTTTTCCAAACACCTACACGGTCTGAGAGGAAATGTGTAACAGGTGTTTGGCCGATGAGAGGAAGGCTGGGAGAGCAGGCGAGAGGGTTAGTTGAGATAATATGAGAGAGGGAGAGAGAAGTCACGAGAGGACAGGAGAGCAGAGGGGCAGTGATAGAAGCAGAGAAGAGAGAGATCTCTGTCATCCATGACCTCTTCTGTGTTCACAATTTGAACCGAGCTACTTGAGTCCATTTACTGCCGTATGAAGTGAGTTCTGTCTATTTTCTGGCCTGGACATTCTTTGTGTTCTATTTTGTTCATTCAACAGTAATAATAAATAAATGAAGATATGACAGCCTGATATCATTTGTCAGCTGTGAGTTTGTGTTTAAAATATCAGCTCTGAAAAACAAAGCGGCGATGACATGTGCTGCATATCACTCAGTGGTCTGCTCAATAAAATCCCTCGACTGGTACTTGAAGAGCTAATGGTAGCCGAGCAGAGGCTAAAGGAGGGAAAATGTGATGTGATTTTCCTGGCCAGATAGAAAAACTCTCCTCAGCAGCCAGAAAATCAAGGCTGCTCTGCTCTGATACCACAGATAAATGAGATGCATATCACAAGCGTTTTCTGCTCTGCTGTCACGTATCAGCTCATCATGTCACTGATCAGAGTGATGCTGCCAGTTAAGGAATGAAAGCTGCTGGAGAAACGGGTTTGTTTGCATCTACAGCACGGAGGATCATTAGTTCACTTTTATCCCGTAGGACCTTGTGTATTTACAGGATTAAAGTCAGACCTCGATTGTTCCGCAAACTAAAGGAGGTCACTGGTCGAAAAACCCGTCACCTCGAAACGTCGCTGCTGCTCAGGATTCCTCTTGGACAAGTTTTGGTGCAGAAACTGAATTCACTCACGTCCCGCACGCTGCTCAGATCAGTTGGTGTGTCAATCATGGCTCTTTTTCTGACACACAAAACAAATCGCAGCTATGTTAATATGAATGTTTCTTCATTATTTTGATTGATGATGTCATCAGTGGGACATTACCATGGTGACAAAACACATCTGCTGTTGCAAATTAGCAGAATAAGCACATAGTTGTGCATAATTGTATAGTGATTTCAGGAGGGTGAATCAAACTGGCACGATCATCTGTCAAAACTATAACAAGCCTAAAAAGGTTTAGACTCCAAAAAAGGAAATGAAAGGCTGAATTATTAAAATGTGAAAAATGTAACTGACTTTCACACTCTGTCCTTTTAAATTTTAACGTGATTTAATTGCCGAGTCTCTGATAATGATGTGAGACTTTTCTTCTGTCTTGCAGAACAAAGACAGAGACAGGAAGACGGCCATCAGAAGTTAACAACCACACGCCACATGGAGAAAAGGCTTTCAGTCATTTTTTTTTTTAAATACAGCAACTTGAAGACTCTTCAGACTTGTGATGCATTGCAGGGACGTGACTTTTTTTTTTTTAACAAACTTTACAAAGCATCTCTTTGTGTAGTTTTTTTTTACAGTGCTGTACAGGAACATTTTGGTTTTTCACTTTTGAAAAGTGTAACAGTATTTTTGAGGGCTTTCACAGACCATGAAGAACCTGGGGGAGGGACTTTTTTTTTTTTTACTGTATTGTTCAAAGTGACAGTTTGTTCAGAGAGTAAAGAGCTTATGGCACATGTTGGAAAAACACAAAAACCTATGAAAGACAAATTTGTATTCATCAAAAGCTGTTTTATTAATGTGTAAACTGTAATATAAATGTATATTTATGTGACATAACATTATATAATGAAACTATGTTATTTAACAGTCATATCACGTTCTTGATAGATGGTTGGGGATGCTTCGTTGCAAATCGTTGGCTGTTCACAGTTTGAGGCCTCACTGTGGAAGGATACAAATACAAACACATGAACAATAATGGAACTTTTATGGTTTTGGTATTTTTAAGGAATTGTTCTTGATTGTGTGTAATGCTGGAAAATAACTCAAGATGTTCAATAAAATGTTTGTATATCAGGAAGTAAATTTAATTCATATATTGGTTTGAGCAACTTGTACCTTGTGGTATTTCTACCATTCCAACACATAAACGTAATAACTGCTCCTCCTGCGTCGGGGAGACGTTCTGATACCAAATGTCAGCTTGTCACACTTTTGATTTCAAGGGGAAAAACTATTTTAAAAATGTTGAATACATTTCCTTCACCAAAGTTGCTACAGTGCTACTTGTACTTGTACTTTTGTCTCTCTCTCGCCGTCATCCTGCTCGAAATCGGCTTTCTCGCTCTTGCACACAGTCCCTCTTTCTTACTTTTGTTCTTCTCTTCGGGGGCACCGAGATCAGAGCAGACAGAGACGAAGAGCATGAAGATGAAGCGGACACGAGGGGTTGAGGAGCAGTGGAAATGCAGAAGAGAACAGGGGGAGGGGGGCAGAATTGAATCTGCAGGTACGGCTCCTTGGATGTCTGCCTGTGTCCCTTCGCTGTCCTCTTCTTTACCTTTCCATATGCTCTTTCTCTCTTCTCCTCCTCTGCTCTTCCTCTCTTTTCCCTGGAGTTCAACTGGCCTTAGTCTGGTTGTTGATGACTTTCCAGGGTGTACAGGCACACAACACTTAACCTCTCATCCATCTATCTATCTATCTATCTATCTATCTATCTATCTATCTATCTATCTATCTATCTATCTATCTATCTATCTATCTATCTATCTATCTATCTATCTATCTATCTATCTATCTATCTATATAAATGCAGCTTACGAATTGATTCCAATTCAATGTTGTTTAAAAGTAAAATGTAAATAAGTTTTTATTGAACCTCACCTTCATTTTACGGGTTCGGTGTTTCCAAATATCTTCTTACCAATGCTGACAAGGAGCATCTGCAACTGAGGTGCTTTTTCCCACATTGTAGGAAAGTGTCTGATGTAGACAAACAACAGAAATCCAAACGTCACTTGATCCTGCTGCCAAAAGACAGTTTTTAGCACACAGGGCCATGAAAAAGGTGATTTATTGTGTTTAACATCCTAAAACCATAAACAGCCTTCCACACTTGCAGTGTCTGACTTGTCCGTCTAGGGATGTTATCTAGAAGACGTTTTCTAATGACTGAAGAGCTTCATTTTGGACTGAAGAAAGAACGGAAAATATAGTTTGATAAGCGATGCTGAGGAAGTCAAGCAAAAGGAAAGAACTGTAGCCAAATAATAAACTAAAGATAGTTGCAGTATATTTTCCTGGAAAATGTTTTTAACCACAAAAAATGCAGTGAAAGCATATTATGCTTGAAATGTCTTCTAAAATCAAGTGCCAGCACTGGTTTCTCCTCCTAAAGAGAAACAGGGAAACAATAGACTAAATCTCAGGACAGTTCCAGGGTAAGTGGTCCCTGCTGCTTTCTAGTTCCTGAGACAAAGAGTTGAAAAGTGCTGTGCCTCTTGTTTAAAAGATTTTATTATGAAGCGATGAGACATAGATAATCTTACTGCTGAGGTTTCTTTTTTTTTTTTTTTAAAAGGAAGCAATAGCCTTCAAAAAAGCGCTGCATGTCTAGTGTGCCCTAATGACTTCTGGTCCAGTTAGTCGGGAGAGTCTGATCTCTCTAGCAGGCCGTCTGTCTGAGCGGCAGAGAGGGGGGAAAAAGAACTGGTTCCTCCCACACAGACCAGATCAGGTTCCCCCTACGCCTACACACTCACACACACACACAGTTTAAAACACACAGATGACCATTTACACACTCATACACTGATGAACTTACATGCACAAATAGATGGACATATGCAAGCGCGTATAGTCACACACACTCACATGCGCGCGGACACGCACACAGGCAGAATCTGTGATATAGCTTAGCTGTCTAATGATCTCTGTATTTTACATTGATGAAAACAGATCAGCTGAGGTGCAGACTGCTGTTGCGTATTTAAGTGGGCGGTTTTGGACCAAGGTGAACCGGAGGTTGGACGATCAGCAGGCTTATTATCAATAAAACGGTCTCTGACGAAGATGCCCCCATGGAAATCTGGCATGTGGCTACTGATGAAGTAAAACAGGCCCTGTAGCTTTTATCCTGCTGAGATGGTTCAAACAAATGGAACGACATTTTAAAGATAGTATTAAAAACTGACAGAACAAGATGAAGGCCTAAATATGGAGAACAGAATCCGTTGATATTGTTTATTTAAAACCAAATGTAACCTCATAACGATCACAAATTAAACTTTATGTTCCCTGGTAAGCTACCCAATAATCATGATTATTCCTGCAACTGACGTGAACCAATTTGGAATTGTGGGATTTTGTGTAGATGACAATACCATGCGGAGGATTTCTTATTTCACACTTCGCTTAATGTGAGCTGCATCTCAAGTTTTGTCTTCTCCCCTTTGTCGATCTGTCACTGCATGGCAGCTGGACTTGACAAATAGGAGGCTGATGGTGACCACTGAAAGCATCACTGATTTTATTTAAATAGACTTTTGTAGCATCTTAAAAAAAACCTTCAGTTAAATTTTTTCCCCCTAAAATCTCATCACATGATGAGCCTTTAATTTTTTCTTTTTCAACGCATTCATATTTTTGTGCTCAGATGGCACCCTTCTGAATATGGTCTATTAATTAAAGATGGATAGGTAGCAGATCTTTTCCTGGATCATGACCTCCTGTTGACGTTGGAGCAGAAGTTCCCTCTGGTGTAATCTCCTGCTCCGTCGGCCTGTTGGCCAACTTCCTGCCTCCACTTGAACTGTCTCAATAAAACAAAAAGAACAAAGATATAAAAAGTGCAGGAAAGAGCGAAATGCACCTTTAGGAACATTAGTCTTTCTAACCCAAGTGGGATCAGCGCTACACAAACACACTGACACACACACACACACGCGGTCACACACTGCAGGAGGCTAACTGCTCCAAGTGGGAGCTGTGCTGCTGAGGGCCGGATGAAAGGAAACACTAAAACTACAACGAGGGAAAGACAGGTGGCCAGTTTGGCAACTCCTCACACTCATGCACACGCATACACACTAACACACTCGTACGCATGAACACAAACTCCTTCCTCCTCAAACCCCCTGTTGTGCACACCTGTGAAAGTGCCAAATCCTAGACTCAACCTCATTCAGCACTACATCTACCTCTCCTGTTTTCTCCCCACTTCTCCTCTCTCGCCCTCGATGAATCTCTCTCCCTCTCTGACAGCTCCTCTGTGCAAACATTCCTCTTGTTAGCTTGCAGCCTGGATCACCTTTAATTGGTTGTTAAAAAGACATTTCCTCCTGATGAGGATACCACCGTGGACGCTGCTTTGATTGTATGTGAATCTGTGCGTGTGTGTGTGTGTGTGTGTGTGTGTGTGTGTGTGTGGTTTTCCCACACTAGTACACAGCCTACGATTCCAAGCTTGCAGAATCCAAATATATAATCATATCCAGCATACGTTTTTTTCCCTGTTAGTGCTAATCACTCATGTAAGCATCAATCAGTGTTGAAAGCTGATATTCTCCCTCCAGCTAGTGATAGTTTCCCCATTTTGATCCTCCATTTTTTTTATTCCTTTGGTTTTCCACAATTTGTTCTCCCTGGTAGATTGCAGTGACTGTCTGGACTCATTACTGACGTCTGTCTGGAAAATATGCCCTCATGAGCAAATAGAAAATGACCAAAAAAATACAAAGATTAATAGGAGATTTGTGGCCTGTACTACAAAGCCAGTTCAACCTATCTAGCGTACCCTTAAGATAGCTGACTTGACAAGTCGTAAAAGTGAACAAGCGGTGACGTGATGTTAGGTATCAGCTCATGAAGTCAACTCAGGTTTTCCCAATCAAGTTATGAGCGCAGTCACATAAAATGTGCAGAGTTGGCACTAAATGACCTGAGCCACGAAGGGAAGTGTGTCTTTTCAATATCACTCTCCCCGTCAATAAGGCCTCACTACAATTGTGACTATAATCACAACTGTGTATTCCATTAAACTAATGTCTTAAGTGTGTAAGTACAAAGAACAAAAGGCTTAAATCCACAGAGAATCTCTATATTTCCTACAGATGCTCGTCATGTCTATGAAAACTCGAAAAACTTCCTGTGTGACCCTCTAACTCTCCCCACTGACAGGATCTTCTAGTAATGGTAAGTTGATTGGTCAGGAGGCAGCGCTTTAACATGTTTTGATCTATTAACTCTAACATAGTCTTCTCCGGAGCCAGTTAGGCGAGGAGCTTAATTTAACGGCGAAAAGTGAACCATCATTGAGCCGCTGATACCACAACCTGAAAATCCTGCTTTGTTGGTGTCCTGTAAGCTGGTAACACTTTACAATAAGGTCCACTAAATTATGAGTTGATACAAAGGAACCAGTGAAGAATTAATCAGGAACAAACTGATAGTTGATTACTCATAGATAAGTTAATAAGTTAATAACCTCTGAATTGAGGAATATGTAATAGATAATGATGAGGTATCAGCAAACAGACTATTGGATTCACTATCACAGAATAATTAGAATTTGATCTGTTATTAATAATATGTAAATCGATCATACTGAGCACCTTCAAAAAGTAGATCTTTATTACGCTGAATTGACCTGCTTAGAGACTCATAACATTATCTAGTCTTTCATTTATGATTACATAAACGTTTGTTTTTCTCGTTTTGTACACCCGTAGTAAAGTCATACCTTTTACTGAGGAGTTACTCACTTGTCCCTCATTACTTCATGATTACCTTCACAATTTGATCCAATCAGAGACAGCAGTATTATCTATATTCTAATTATCACTTTCATGTTGAATTAATGAAGTTTTTTCTCTTCAATTAAGCTTAAAGATTTGACCATGGAGCTGTGTGGAAAGATCAGAAATTTACCGCTTCTAAAAAGTGGAATAGGCATAGAGACAGAGAGTAATTATATCCCGTCCAAACCGAAGATGAACACAATTAATTTCTCTCCATTGACTTTGTGTTGCATAGCAATGTCACTGTCAGATAGCAAAAATAAGAAAACTGCCTAAAAGCTGCTGTGTGGTGGGATCACTACCATCCGGACTCAGAAGCCAGAACCTCGTCTGGATAAGCTGCGGGACAACTGTGGGATCCTATCACTTAGTATGTCGGCTTTCGTTTTGGCAAAAAATGTAAGTTGAATAATTACTAATGCAGACCATTATTAAAAAACATTTGTAAAGTAGAAAGTCAGATAAAGTCGAAAATAGTACCATGAGCAAATTGGCAGAGAGAGGAAACAGGACATGGACAGAAACACATTCTAATCACATTATGAACACATGATGAATTCATTAAATTCTATCTACGGAAATGCTGATGATGTCACTGGCTGCTTTGCCTTCCCATAAGTTCACATGTGCAGTTTGGACAGGGTCTTATACTGTATGTTCAGAATTGGGCACCAGTTTTGAACCGGAACCAAAACAACAACCAGTCCCAAGTAAAGCTGCACAACAATAACTGAATTGTCTCACTCAACACCAGCTATGCAATTACAAAACAGAAAAACTGTATTGAATATTGAGAAAATGAACTCATATTTTACACAGGTGGGACTAATATAGATGTTTCAATTTGATACAACATCTCAGTAATGTCTGAGATGGAAAACAGAGCCGGACATTAACCCACTACAGGCCTGGTCACCGCCAGCCGACAATCAACGAAAACCAAAGCTAGCTACCAAAAGAAAACATAATATCTGGTAACTGTTCAGCAGGTGATCTTGAGCTCCTCCATTCCTGCATGTGGCGATGTACTGATACAACTATGAATATGTGTTGTTATCCCCAGTTTGAAATATCTGAACACCCGAAGCAAGTGCTTACCAATACTAGTCCTGGGGTCCCCCTTGCCCTGTGTTATTTGGTGTCTCCCTGAACTTACACACCTGATTCAAATGAGGGGTTTTATTTTCAGGCTTCAACAGAGTTAAATGACGACCCAAGCAAAGAGAGTAGAAGAGATAAGTTGAGCAAGGAGAAGGGAGGTTCACACTGCAACTATAGGCAGAGACAAAGAAGGAGATGGTAAGTTAGAGAGAATGAAAAAAAGAAGCCGAGTCCTCAGTCAGTAGCAGCTTGCCAGTGCGCTGCTTTGCTTCGCCAGGTCCCTCTGCTCTCTGCTCTTTCCTCTCCAATAAGACCCCAGTTTAATGCTGGAAAATTCTGTCCAAGCTGTCAATCACCCCCTTTAATAAAAACAAAGTATAACATTGCGGTCCCGCTCGCTCTCTGTTCCCTCTGGAGAATTAGAATGCGAGGTTTTGTCTGCGGAACTGTGAAAATCTCTTCTGCTTTTATTAGCAAAGCCCTGGTTAGACCAAAACTCTGGAAAAATCTGGCCACTCTCTGCTCAGCATCTCCCATCTGGACTACATTAAAGCCAACCACCTGGACCCAAACCAAACCTGAAATGAAACTGGGGGTATTACAGAAAATAGCTCCAGGATCTGCCTGCGCACACTCACACAAGCACAAAATACACACAGATACATATCTTCCCTCATTCACTCGCACACACACATGTGCGTGTGTTTATGCTCAGATCATTCACTCATGCAGCCTTCCATTACTCCTGCTTTCTATCAAATCCTTAATCAGATATCCTTAAGAAAAATAGTCTTACCTTCCATGATGGTGTATGATTTGACTGGCCTTTCTTCTGTTTTCGTTTTTCCTAAATTGTTTGGTTAACTTACTAGCTGCTTGGCTAGTTGGGTGCTGACAAGTAGGCAAACATATCTGACAGCAGAGATTGACTGGCTGACTGATTAATAACACTTAATGACTGACTGAGTGGCAGCTGGCAACGTACCTCACGTTTCAGATATATTAACCAACCCAGAAAAAGTCCTTGAATTTTTATTTGATAGGTTTCGAGCAGACTGCAGGTCAGACAGCAGCCAGGTCCACATAGACCGACAGCACAGACTGCTGATCACTAATTATGAATCCAAAGGTTTCACCCATTCATTCCAACATGTCATTTATATCAAACAATAATGGGGCAACCTGGTGTAGATTGGGAAATACTAGCGCACCATATGTGCATCGATAAAATAGTCTCTAACAAGTACACTAGTTAGTCCTTTATGAGTAACGTTTGCTGAAATCTAATGTCCACCTGTTTTAGGAATTTTAATGTTAACCTTTTCACGCCAATATAAGTTGTACTCTGCTGTCAATATAGAGTTATAAACTCTGCATAATCAGTCAAACATTTTACTAGCTTGTCGCGGTAGTTAGCATGAGCCCTGATTGACATAATAAACCTTCATTACCAATCAGCTCCAGCTTGCACTGCATGATGTTTAAACAATAATGATGCCATTACTATGAGGCATAATTTCTTTCACCATTTTTCTTCAGCACAAACTAACACAAGCAGTTGACAATGACAGTTCTACCCCATGTTTGTTTTTTTCTGAACTCAGGAATCGCTGACTAAATCCACTTGTAAGGCAGAGCAGTTCTGCTTGGATGAGACAGTGCATGTGCGTGTAGATGACAGGTGTGAGGTGTGACAAGCGCTACAGGTGAAGCTGTTCTATCCCACCTGATTAGAAACATACAGCAGAATAAAGTAGAAGAGAAGAGGATTCAGTTGTAGACACACACACACACACACACAGACAGACACACACACAGAAACACACACACACACGCACACACACAGACAGACACACAGAGACACACAGACAGACACACACACAGACACACTGACACACCGACAGACACACACACACACACACACACACACACACACACACACACACACACACACACACACACACACACACACACACACACACACACAGACACACACAGATAGACACACACACACACACACATACACAGATAGACACGCACACACAGACA
>CAAKHC010002558.1:0-14250 GCA_901007825.1 Macroramphosus scolopax
AGCTTTTCCAGCGGCACCTTTTTTTCCACCAAAAACTCCTTCACTGCGTCATAAATGTCAACTCCTCTCGTAGTTGTCTTCAGGGGCAGTAGTGTCAGAAGTTCTTCTTTTGTGGAGAAATCATCAAACACCATCCGGATAAAGACCATCAGCTGAGCCGTACTGCTGCCGTCCACCGACTCGTCACACTGGATGCTGAACCACCGGCACCTCACCAGATCACGGTCCAGCTGGTCGGCCAAGTTCCCAGACATCATCGACACTCTTCTTACGATTGTAGTTGCCCCGAGTTGAACATTGGAGAGACTGGAGAGTACATCGGTTCCATACTTCTCGTCTTCAAGCACAGTTTTAGCAATTATCATCATTACTTCTTTGACAACATCCCCGTCTGTAAATGCCTTCTTTTTCTTAATCAAGAATTGCGTAGCTCTAAACGAGGCTTCGGTTGCTTTTTGGGAGTTTTTAACCGGTCTAGTGAAAAAAGACTGCCGTTTGCACAAAGCAGCCTTTAACTCACGGGCTTTCTCTGCTCGCAGTGCGCTGCCCGGTGGGTAGTTAGCGTGGTAACTTGTGTGACATGTAGTGAAATGTCTCTCCACATTGTGCCGCTTTGCTACCGCCACAGTTGCCCCGCAAATGAGACACACGCAGGATCCTTTCACAGTGGTAAAAAAAAACTCTCCCTCCCATTCGTCGTGAAAATGATATGTTTTCTTTCTTTTTTCTGCCATTTTTTGGGGTAACTCTATTCCTCAGTTTCGTTGCGTCTGCTAGCTTGTTTGTATGAGCGCAACAAACGCTATGAACTATACTAGGTCAGAGTTCATTTATATTAAACACAAAAAACATTTTAAATTTTAAGTGTTTTTATATATATGTTGTCATTTGTAAGTTACATGCAAGTCTGATTTAAACAACAATAGCAAAAAAAATAAATAAATAAAAAATAGAGGCAGCTCACTGGTAAGTGCTGCTATTTGATCTATTTTTAGAACAGGCCTGCGGGCGACTCATCTAGTCCTTACGGGCGACCTGGTGCCCGCGGGCACCGCGTTGGTGACCCCTGAGATAGAGGTCTCCTCTAAGGGAAATATCCCTGAATTTAAATAAATGTTTACCTCCTAATACCGCTGACAACATGGTTCAATTTTCATTCATGTTTGTAAGTGTATATGTTAGATGTCAAAAAATCTCAGCAAAAGATTTGCATGACGTCTATTGACGATAACACCGTATTGGGGGTGAAAAGGTCAATAAAGTAGTTTTTATTGCAGATCCAGAGCTATGTCTATAGCCATGTATAATATGACAACATGGTAATCGAGAGCAGTTGGTGAAAATTCATCATAATTTTGTGTAAATCCAACAAATGAAGAATGTATAGAATATACCCAGTTTTTGTGCACCTTAATGTTTAGTTGACGAGATAGAATGATGTCTGAGCAGGGTGTGATACAACCACCAGCTGCACTGGGCTCTTTAGTCTGTTCAGCTGTCTGCCAGACAATTTGGCAAGAACAAAATCCACTTTCCAAACTCCTACTTGCTTTAGCGAGGGAAACTCTTTTGGCATATCAGTCACAGGTGAATACAAAGATGCTCAATCCAATATTCCTGTGCACATTTGAAAATGTCCACATTTGAACTGAACTCAACATCCCCCAAACACTCATTGAATGTCAACAGAAGAAAAAAGTTGGCTGTTATTAGGAGGCTCTACACTGAAGTTCTATAATAGCAAAATCCACTGTATGGCCATGTTTATCTGTCGACACTTGGTATGGATAACCCCAGTTTGCCCCGAGTGTCTGGCTGTCTGTTTGATACTCAGTGCTTGCGAGTCTTACCAACCTTTAAAGTACCAATCCACCTGAGGCCTGTCTCTCACCTGTCTGTCTTCGTGTCTCTGTTCAACTGTGAATGCATGGGTATAGATGCAGGTTTAGCATCCTTCCCAAAATTAAGAGGTTTGTTTTAACAGTATACAGGCCAGACATACTCTTTAATACAGTTAAATAAAATCAAGATTCCTTATGTCAAAGTGTTTGAAAGAGCATACAGCCCAGTAGTCAAAGTCAACATTTGATCGCATATAGCACTTGATAATGTCTCGCACAAACTAGTTTCTCTTTCAATAAATATGTTCTTCTCATTCATATTTCCCTTTTTCCTAGCCCCTCTCCAACTTGTTAATTCTTTTTCTCACCATGCCAAAATGGTTCTGGAAAACCGCCCTAATAACACCGTCTCTCTCTAAGCCATCTTGTCTAATGAGATTGGACCTGTACATCGAGGTCAACACAGAGATAGGGAGAGAGAGAATGAGAGACTAAGTTCAGGGGAACAGAATGAAAGAATGATGACTGATAAATAATGAAACAAATACTTGAAAAGCAACTTTTTGATGATGCATGATGAATGGTAGAAATCTTCATGTGACTGAGGGCTGAATCTGGAAAAGAACAACCATGTAACAGTTGCAATATGCAAGGCAAGACCATGGCAGTTGTCATAGTAGGCAGCTACTAATATAATCACCTGAAGCTGTTACACTGATGACGGGCTCGTGTGACAGGTATCTTTTTTCTCCTCAACACGTCTCCACGGCCATCCAGACATATAAAATGGCATGAACTACATAGAACAGTGTTAAAATGAGCGCAACCTAAAATTGAAAACAAACACATCATTGTTCCAAACAATGATGTGAGTCAGCAGTGCAACAGTTGTCCTTCATCATCATGTAATCATTCGTCATTAAAATATCTACGGCCCTGTAGTTAACATAATCAACATGTACAAAATGATGCTAATAATGTCAGTGGAAATACTGTCAGAAACAGTAGGAGTAATCTTCCTTTGTCATTCTGTCACTCAGACCCTGGTGAGGGCCAATGCAACCAAATCCACAATGGAGGACAAACGTGCTCCGGTGACCATTTTTGCAAGCCATTCTTGTGCAACTACGGAAAGGTTATGAAAGGAACGAAGTACCCACTTCTTCCACAAACTTGATCAATTCACTATTTTCTCACATTCACAGGTTGCAAAACTCTTCCAAAAAACTGCGAGCGACTTGTTTGTCTACTCTTGTGGCTGCAATGTTGTAACCAGGTTTTATTCAATTGTTTAAACCATCTGGTGGCTTACTAAAGCATTCAGCCACTGGGCTGATGAATTTCAGAGTCCAGTAATTCAATACATTTACATTGCATGCAACAATCAAACTATGATGTTATTCTATATAAGCCTCTCTTAAATGCACAGGTTTTGTCATAGAACTATTCCAGTCATATTTACACTTGCGAAAATATCCCATTGAAAGACATCCATCTACACATAACATTACAACAAACTTTCTGTCCATAATTTTCTACTATCTTTTACCATTCATGTAGTTTAAAAGGACAGCGGACACATCTGAGAGAGGATTCTCTAGATGATTGCTGTAAGCAAAGACAAACCACTGGGTCACAAAGGAAGCATGTTTACAGAGAATTAAATAATGCCGAAGAGTACTTGTATATACAAACAGAGGAGTGCCTGTAAATAATAATGGAAGACCATTTTCAAATAACAGCCAAGAAAGATATCAATTTCAGCTTTTATTTACTTGAACCGATTTTCAGTGGGCCAAAGGTTCAATTACGATAAGTTGACTGCCTCTTTAAATTGTTGGGAACCTGTGTTTTAATGGGGAGTGCACCTGTATTAAAGTGTCTACCCTCAGAGTCAGTACATCGTTGCACTTGAGACCATGAGAAAATCCAAGTCCCTTAGCCAAGACCTCCAGTCTGGTTTCTCCTTAGGCGCCATTTCCAAGCAACTGAAGTTCCCACAAGCGTCTGTGCAAAACATTTTATCCCGGTAGAAAAATATTGGAACCACATTAGCCACAATGATCAGCGCTATGTGTGGAGGAAAAAGAGTGAGGCGCTCCATCCAAATAACACCATCCTAACTCTGACGCATGGGGTGGCAGAAGTATGTTTTAAGGTTGTTTTGCTAGAAATGGGACTGGTGCATTCCAGAAAATAGATAGTATCATAAGGAAGGAGGATATTCTTCAAATACTGAAGCAGCATCTAAAGAGGTAGGCTAGAAATCTGAAACATGGTCGTAATTGGGTCTTCCAGCAAGACTACGATCGTAAGCATACCTGCAACATTGTGACAAAATGGATTACAGCCAGCAAAGTAAGTACTGCAATGGCCATTACACAGAATTTGTGCTTGAGCTTGAATCGAAAATTAGAGAATCGAAAACTTTTCTAGTAAATAAAACGTGTAATAAATTAACATTAAATCTTCTTCTTCGAAATGTTCTCTTGTGAAAATAAAGCATTTTATTATTTATTTATTATTCCATATTGAAATAACAAGAAATGTATGGTAACATTTAATATGTGGAGTTTTTAAAAAAGGGTTTTCAATGTCTTTAGCCTTGGTGTTAAATATATGGCCTCAGCTGAATCAAATGGAACAGTGATTCTCAGCCCTGTCGACTGGATGATAAATTATGGCCCTAAGTCCTTCTTAAACCCCTCTGTGAACGCAATGCGAGCCATAAAATTGATCGAAATGGACTGATTTCCACAGCCTCCGCTGTTTATGCAGTCTCATTATAGCTCATTATTTTTTTTCTTCTTACTTTATCTTTCCCCCGAAACTCTGTTCCACCCCGCTGATACTTTTACTGCTTTTTTCCCCACTTAAAGAGAGAAAAAAAAATTCTAGGAATAAAATTACATCTTTTTTCGCAAGTAACCGCTTTGAATTTAAATTTATACTAAGCCGCCTACAAAAGGTTATTGTTAATAGCTGATATACTGATAATAAGTCAAATGGATATTAAGATTAGATTAAAAAATGTTCATCCTCTCTTTACGAGAGTAATTCAGCACACTCCTATCTCCCTCACTATCTTACCATAAAGGCTCTTCCCTCCCTATTCTCTGTTCAGGAGGAACAGGGGTCAGTGTGGTCCATGCCTGTTGAGTGCTTCTTTTTAAATCAACCCCCATTTGTACAAGGCTTTGGTGCCAAACTATTTGCCTAACATTTTAACAAGTTAACATCAAAGCCGCACATGAATTCTTGAATATTCCAGAATTACCCTAATTATATTGCACTGTAATCGTTCATACTTTCTCAAAATTATTTCTCCTTGACCGTGTTTCATTTTTGAGGAATTTCACAAGCTAAGAAACGACCAATGCAGCCCTCCTAATGCTTTGTAATTCAGAGAGAACATGCAGAGAGAAAGAAACCTGTACAACCTGTAATCAAGAGTATTTGCTGATACTGTTGAGAAAGTAATTCTGGACATCAATAGTGGTATTATAGTGAAGGCTAACAATGGAGGCGGTGTTCAGGAAACATAACAACCTAGAAATAGTGCGCGTTGGGGCGAGAGGGGCTGGTGAACTCCAAACAGGAGCAGTAGAGAAGGATGTACAGCCAGTGGTTTAAGGCCTGCCAACCCCCTCCATTTCCTCATTTTCCTGCAGTGCCACTAGAGACGGCTTGAGAGAATGAGGAAGTATTAAAGTTCAGATGATGCCTATCAGAAAATGCAAACAAAACCACTTGTATCTCTATCCTGCCTGAAGTCTTTTTTTGCTCCATTTGAAATGTTTGTTTTACTCCCTCAGAAGACTAAATGCAATTTATATTTACTATCTTCAGCTTTGACTCTCAGTACCTTTGCAAAGGATGACTAGTTTGCCATTATGGCATTCCAACATGATTCAAATGACAAACAACAGAATAGGCTGCTCTGTGTGAGTCATGTTGTCCACCATAAAATGTTCATGTGGATGTACATCATGTTGCCCTATCTAAAAATCTCAGAAAGATGGACACAGGATGACACAGCCTGCCTTGGTATTTTTGATATATGTCCCAAAAATTTTGAAATACATTTTAACTGCTATGTTGCACTGTTTCAAGTACTTTTTGCCATCTCTCTGTATAATAATACAGGATGCAGAAAAAGAGAGAAGGATGTGCAAAAACATGAACACAAAGTAAAATTTGAATTGTCAGTCTCTGGGCTTAATGAATTAGAATGGTCAACAGATGGAAAATATATATATACTGCAGGAATTTAACAAAAATAAAGAGAGTTTCAGTTAGAACCGCTATCAGGAAACACCCTGTTGCGGTAACATGATGGTAATTTAACATATATGAAAAACTTTACACGCATACAATCATCCTAGGTAGGACCTCGTCTTATTTCTAGAATATTTTTAAACTCAAGTCTGAATTGAATTATAAAAAAAAATGAATAGTTGAGACAACACATATTAAAACAAACTTGGAGAGTGTGTGTGTGTGTGTGTGTGGGGGGGGGGGGCATTGTGGTCTGCCATTTGAGATTGCTGTAATAATCGTAATGATAATTATTCAACAACTAATTTAATACCCTGTCATTCAATGCTTATGCAGAGTTGGATATCACAATTCAATCAGCAGAATTCACTCTAACAATGTTAATAAAGAAAATGATAGTCATTTATTAGTATATTCAGTCTGGGCAGTGCTAGTGTTTTTTATGTGGTTAAAATACATACAAGCAGCGAGAAGGACGGACAGAGTCTAAGAGATAAGACAGGCAGGTACTGTTAGGTACGGTAGGTATTAAGAAACAGTCAGACAGCCAGACTGAGTAGTGTGATCCATCTGTGGGCTTTTCCACTTAGCGCTGTCACACAGCCAGTCAGGCAAGTCTCAGTAGGGAGGCTAGGCTGTGTCAGATCCGCCTGCAGGCTAAAAGCACGCTGGACACACACTTCAGCCAGCTAATCAGGTCACCTGTTGCACAACAATGTACTGAGAAAAAACACACACGCCTGTACAGATCTGCGAATGTAGACGCCGAATGACAGATACGCATCTGTGCATGCTCTCCCTCATCATTTTTAATCACACATACCTCCCCATGCATGACAATGGATAAGGACATCTACGCTCTGCTTATCACGCGAAAAGACTTTTATGGGCGGCGTCAGACTAAGACAACTATAGTTAAATGTTACAATACAGAGCATACACTGGATTTCATGGTTGACCACCAATTTCAAATAAGACAGAGGTTAGCTACCGATCTGGCCAAGCAATTGCAGTTCACTGTCAAGATGTTTCTGTTATACTTTTTACAATAACCAAAGCCTGATACATGTTTGTCTTCTCGCCTTGCCACTAATCTAACTGGCTGGCCTGCTGGCTTGACTGCAATATGTGACTGGCGAGGCAAAACTTTGGCGAGCAAACCACAAACTCATCTATTACATCTCAGTACTTCAAGTCTTCCCAACATTACCTTTCAGGACATAGTTGTAGGCATCTAAAGTGCATTTGCCTTCAGTCTCTTTTTACTACAAACACTTGGTTTCTCCATGAGGTAGGTGCACATGACTGGCTATTCCACTGCAGGAAGAGAAGGAAAGGGGGTCAGGATGGCCAGTAAGAGAGAACTACCACAGTATGAAGTGGAGGTGACAAAGCAAGGGAGGAGACAGAAAGAGGTCAGAGGCAGAATTTCAACACTTGTTATCATGCCTCGAGTTACATTTATCTGTAGACAGGTTTTTAAACTGTAAAAACCTTCAATATACTGAAAGGCCTTTAACCTACATAAGAAAACAATTCTAAAAGAATTCCAGGACTGTTTCAAGGTTATAGTTGATTTTTGATTTGTTCACCAGCAAAGGACCCTTTGTCATCGTTTACTAAAGAACTGAAAGAAAAACTAAAGCACACTTAACTGTCTTCGACTTATACTACCAGTGTTCTCATAACCTCCTTTCAAAATACCAACGAATGTAACACAGTAAAGAATGATTTTGTCAACAAAAACAAAATACTAGCCACAAAAAGATTACACCACTTTAAAAAAATGTTCTTTGATAAAGATACAAACTTTACATCCATTTTCCACTCATTTCAGTCAATGTAGCCATTCACCCCTAATGTTTCTCTCACCGAGCATGCATTCCCAGACTGACACTAGACTGGCCAGCTTGAAGAAATACAATGCACATAAAAAGGAAGACCTCCTTTTTCAGAATAAAGGCCACTTTCCTTCATCTACCGTTTATATGAATACTGAATACAATGGCGACATGTTTCACCGAGTCTATTTAAAGGAGACATCAGGTTATCTTGAGATATAGAGCACTCAGTGTAAGTCGACCTGTGTTTCTTCTTTAATACCTTAGCAGAGTCACATGATACAGTCAACATGAACTGTTAAGCAAAATACAGAACATAAATTAAAGTTAATTTTCAAGTCACTATACTACTTCTTAACAGAAGTTCAGCCTCAAAACAGAAAAGGTTACTTCAGAGTCTTTGGCCCAACGTTACCAGATATGATGGAGGTAAAAACAGTTTGTATTCAAAACAAAAGCTCCTGTTGTTAAGCAAGTTAGGTCTGTGTTGTAATTCTGCTGTGTTTTGTGGCTGCAGGAACTGCAAATCAGAGCATGGAAATAGGACCTCAGGTTTCGAGAATATACTATGCTATCAATGGGAATACATTAAGAATACATTACCAGCCATCGAGTGCATATACATTTTAGTTATTTATCCCACGCACTACTACACAGTTATTCTTCTGCAAGCACCAAAGCAAAGTTAAGAGCAAACCTGTGAATTAAGAACTTGAAATAGCCTCATAAGAAAAAGAAAAATTGTCAAGAGATACAGGTCATGTTAATGATGGTGCAACATGAATAAGAAATCACTCTAGAGATATGAAACAACTTCATTCTTAACCATTTGTCCAATAAAACTACTCATCTACTCTAAAAGTACACAGACATTCCCTATGCATTGTAAGGTCAATCTTAATCAAACAAGTCAAAAGCCAAACTGAGTCAGTGAGAGTAATTCTATAGGTCACCACATGAGACAGACATGAATCTGTTTGAATAAGCCGTGTTCCACAAGGTGAGAAAATAACTTTCTGAAGTCTTGAGCTGAAACGTACTCCAAACAAAGTGTTCATCAGTCGGGTCGAAAGAGAATGTGATTTTTTTGCAAACTCAAAATCCAAGGATATATAGTTCATCGGCTTAACAAGGACCCTACACCAAAATATACACTAGTACCCTATGAGGTATGCACTGGTGTGGCTGTGTTTCTCTGCAAGTACACTGCAAAAACGCCAGTTGGCAATGCGACTGTATTGAGTTTCTTCAAGTACGTTTAGTAATGGTGGCTGAAGCTGCGCTGATCACTTTGGAGGCTAATCATTTGTCTTGATGCAATTGATCTACTATTTCAAAACAGGGCGGAACCATTGTTACACAAAACCAAGATCAAAATTAAGATGGGATCAAGATCTGCAGCAATTTTAAAACTTATTAACACCAGATTGTTTACTGTATCGAGGGTTGAAAAACTCTTTGCTGAAAACAATACACTCTGTGTAATCCGTGAATATTATTAATAATATACTTCCAGGTTTAGAAATCCTGATTTTATTAAATTTTCTGAGATGTCTGCACAATATCAAACTGTTTTGAAACATGTGCTGTTGGCACTGGTAGCCGTTTAGTCATCTTTATACCTATAGGCTACAAGATTGGTCAGGCAGTAGCACATGATGTATTCCTTGTACAGGGTTGTGTTGTTCTCATCAGAAATAAATGTGCCCTGAGGGCTGTGTAAAAGACTGGCTACATGATGTAAGGTCATGGCTGTAGTGTCATGTGTTTGACCCACAGCATTCAGACAAAGTACGGCGTTATCAACCCCCTTCCTACATTGCCAACTTAACTCATGCATAGAAAATGCTAAAAAAAACCTGACTGCTAATCAGAATCAATCGGGAAGTGCTGCTTCATGTCGTCAAAAGACTGGAAAGTTCTCTTTCAGAAGCACACACATACTAATGACACTCATACACACCAAATGTAAACATGTGCATGCACACACATGCACAGAAGGCTCCTTCAGCTGAGGACACAGCTGTTTGACAGCAACCAAACTCCACTTGTGTGAGCATAAAAACTATCTGTAAGAAAATCTTAGAAACTAAGATTCATGTTTTAGCCTGAGCCAGCTTGTACCAATTTACAGTATTGGGGAGTATTGCTTTCAGCAGAGATAAAAATTTGTTTGTAGGACAAAATTAATTTGGTTAAACTAAAACTAAATGAATATCTCTGAATAAAAAAATATGAATTCCAAACTTCACTTCCAAACGTTTTACAATTTTACCCAGCAACTACATTTTGCATTCCACCAATGCTTAATAACTATGCTCATATTCTTGTCATATAAACAATGAAAAATTCTGCCCAAAAACATTACATGAAATCCTTTGATTGATTCACATCTCATTGCAGGGAAGAAACTCATTGAGAAAACACAGAACCCCCATTCACAAGGCAACAGCCCCTGGCTCTACAGCACACCGATGTGATCTAGGCCAAGCTGCTCTCAGCAGAGTAGGGGAGAACTGCACTTTGGAGCAGCTTGCATCTTCTGCCAGTCTGTACAACACAGGGGAGTGATGCGATAGAGGCTTTGCTGCTGCTAAAGATAATGCAATGTGTGAGACCTTGAAAGTTAAGAGCTATAGAAGAAAGATTATGCAGTTCAATAAAATAAATGAAAGTACATATTGTTTGATCATGAAAATGCTTAGAAAGTTCCACTCCACTTAGAATGTTAAGTTGTAGACCTGGTTCCATTTCAGTTTTCTGGCAGCATGGACTTATTTAAAATCAATGGTTATAACACACTGCTTGCTGTAGTCCAATTTCAACTTCAAAAGTTTACCTGCAAGTTGCAATTTGTTGTTTTTTAATTTATAAGGATGAGAATAGAGAAAACCTTTGGCAAACGATTGGCAGATGAAGCCAACCGGGCAGAACTGTCTGCTCGAAGGGATTTCCATGCAAGTAAAAACATTCATAGCAATAAAACATCAACTTACGCTCAAAATCGGAATCATCATCTTCATCATCATCATCTCCGTTGGACTCTGTTTGCATTGGCTCCCCATCAAACATCACTGCCTTTCCCGTCTTGCCACCAGCGTTGGCCCCATCTAGACTTCTGGTGTCCCGCAAGCGGGTGAAGTACTGTACTGCAAAATCCACCAGGTCTGCCGGCCTCTGTCGCAGAACCTCCACAGTATAGCCCTGCAGCAGTTCTGTCAAGCCCACCGGTATCTCAATACTCATGGCTGTGTGTGGCTCAGTCGTAGCTTTTGCTCACTATTAAAAGTGAAGAAATAATAAAGTTGAAGAGTCATATGATTGAGTAATGGACTGTTATGGATGTTTATTTGAAAAGCGGACGTTTACTATGTCAGTACATTGTTGGCTTTTGCAAGGTCTATGAATGTTAAGTGGCTGATGACATCTTTGTGTTAGAACTGGAATGAAATGGCAACACCAGGGAAAACTACAAAGATAGTCACAAAGTTTGACAGATCATAGACTGCCATTTATGAGCAAGTGTTGCTGTATGACATTGTCCATGGCAGCCACTTTATCTAGGGTTGATACAGAAAACAGGTCCCACAGCTGCACTGAACAGATATGAACCAAACGTTTACCCTGAGGGGAAACCGATAACCAGTGACATTTGCTGGGTTTCAGTAACATTACAGCATTGCAACACCAGAATCTTTGCTGTCAACTAGGGTGGGTGGCCAGCTGAAACAAGCTAGCGAAGGGGCTAATTGGCTTATGACAAATAGCTAGGGTCACAGTGCTGGTCGGTCCACCAATAAACCCGCAAACCATTCGGTTAAACTTGCCAATCTAACTTAGCAAGCAATGAATGACTGCAGTAAATTGTGACTCAAGTGCAATGGTGGTGTCACACTTTCAAGTCATCAAGCATTAGCTGCTAGCTAGTATGTCCCTTCAAGGAAGCCTTTACCGTTAGCTTAACGTTACGTTATAGTATGGCGCACTGGCTGAAGGAGCTAAGCCGCAGATAAGTGGCTGCCTCGATAAAGTTGTACAGTAACGCTAAGCCGTTTGGATGAGCGAACTGAAACTGTGTCACTTACGTGCGATTCAGTATCCCCGGCTAAACAAGCCAGTCCCCTCCTTCACGGTGTCTTCCTTGTTCTCTCTTATTTCGCTTCTTCTTTTTAGCCAGTCTCTTTGCCAGTGTAGCGGCCGTATCCCTGCACAGAACACACTTGTCCGACGTAAAGCGGCCAATTTTACGTTAGCGTCACCTCGCTAACGTTTATCGGGCTATTTTAGTTAGCTAGCCAGTCAACTGCACTGTGATGCTGGCTCAGTAGAGGGCTAAAAGCTCTCGACTTCACCGCTGCAGCCTCTTACGACGTCCACGCACTTGGTGAAGGGTGGGACTTGCTGTGGAAGTAGGGATAGCTGGCTAGCCGAGAAGCTAACTGTCTGACTTGCTAACTACTTGTTAGCATATATTCTATTAGCAGCTGCCTGGCGAGCCCACTCTCTCCCTAAGACAGATGCTACAGCCACCTGAAAACAAAACTAAGTGTTTACAGCCGCGCCGACCGCCAAAAGAAAGCCGTTGAGTGTAAAGTAAGAACAAAAACGTTAGTTCAGCAGCACGGACGCTAATTATAACTGGATATGCATGCAGGAATTAGCCAGGGACCCGTCTCACCCCCCCAGGCGAGGACCTCCACAGCTCAACATGTACAAATGAACCGCTGGCTCAAGGAGGCGTTGGAGGCGGAGCTAGTGAGTGCGATTTGACATCGATTGACACAAAGGACGACCAATCAGAATAGAAGTGGCCCTGTCAATAGTCGAAGGATGATACACTTATAATACTACCACACCCACAGAAGTGGCCTTGACCGGTTAATGTGGAGATCTCCTGAAGTAACACATCTCCCAAAATATTAAATTTTCAACAAGCACGTTCGGATCATTTTAAAATATGTCTTTTTCAGGAACATCAACATGTTAACAAATGAAAAATAAATAAAACTTAGGTTGAATCGAAATCAGTTTTTTGCGTGTGTTTCAATCATTCATGTGGTTCAATTGTATTTACATGTTCTCAGACAGTTTCGGTACAACTGCAAGTTTGCAACAGAAAGTATGTCTGATATTAAGGATAAAATAACCTCGTTGCCCCACCCCTTTCCCTCCATCCCTCCATCCATCAATCCATAAATCCATATATCCTTACATCATCCTCTTTCCATCCATCCTTTTACACTTTCAAGGATCTTCGTAAATATTCCCTATTTCATCTGACTAAACATATTTGTGTTTTTGAGCTCATCCTGCTCTTGTTTACATTGTTTCAGTCAGTTTTCTCTGGCAGAAATGAGCAAGTCAAGGTGGAGCAGGGTCAATGAGGGTGGATCTATAGGTGCCTATTTCTTTAAGCACCACCATAGCCTGTGTAGCATCTCCCCGCTTTCATTCCCATTCATCAGCTCTCACAGAGGTAAAGCCGTTGCCATGGCCACAGCGAGCCCAGATTTAATTCCTCTAACAGGTTTCTGTTTGGCTCAGCTCTTTGTTTCCAACATGTACCGAGGCAGAACAGAACTCCAGGCTCCCTCTGCTGGGAGAGGAAACATAAGAAAGATCACTTTCATTATAGAAGATTTAGGTGTTCATGCACACGAATCAACCAACTCCACCCTGTTTTTTTTTAAAGAAGTCATCAAACTACTCCAAACATACAATATCATTGGTATTATGTTTCACAGTCTCAGAGGGGAGAGACTTATTGATCACACTGCTAAAACCGTTTAGCTTTTGCACCTTAATGCTCTCCAGGGAATAATCACTATGTTTCAGCTATTGCATTTCAAATTGCCCTTGATAAAGCTCATGTCTGTTTCTTTCCATGGAGGTGCATTTCTCCTTGGGGAGATTTACCACCTGACCACCTGGGAACATAAGGGTAGGTCTAATCATTTCGGAAAGGGACATGAATATGCACATACAGAGTACTCTTCTTAGCTTTCCAAGAATGGTAATCCTTTGAGAGTTGTTGGTCATATGGTTCCAACCAGTTCCAAAAATGTCTCAAGGAGCGTTCATAGCCTACATATTTAGAGGGAGACAGAAAATGGGACAGTAGGTTTGTGAGAGTGTCTTTTTGAAAAGCTCCAAACCACTGGAACAGTCTGCATGTGGATCTGAGAGAAGCAGAAAATAACGTATCTTTAAAGGAAGAGTAATATCACTCTCGATTTGAATGCCGAGCGTGATTTATTGCCTTTTATGTTAATTATTTGTATATTTAATTT
>CAAKHC010002559.1:0-14782 GCA_901007825.1 Macroramphosus scolopax
TAGCCTCTCGTCCGACGGGGCTTGAGGCTACAGGAACCAGGCCAAGCTTGTGTGACTGTAAATATGCCTTTATAAAGATTTAATACTGTGCTCAGGCAAGAAAGTAAATAGATAACGAGCTGGGTAGCAGGATCCGACTGTGTCTGGAGCTCAACCCCGGCTTGCCTGGGGCCACGGGGGCCGGCACCATGCTCCTGGAGGCCGTGCCGGATCCGCTGCACTGTGTCGGAGCAGGCAGCCCTCTGCAGGAAAATCACTGATTTCCAAAAGGGAGTCTGGACAGAAGTACATGCAATATTAACGCTTGAAATTGTCATGGAGAGGTCTGCAGGCGAACTGTGTTCTCCGACTGATGTGTGTTATGTTTTTAATTATTTAAAAGTCACTCTGAGAGCAGAAAAAGAAATCCAGAAATATGATGTTTTATATTCAACTCCTTATCTGAACTGTTAAACCTCAATACATCAAGAATCACCTGTACTAGCCGGGTGCCAGCTATGCTGTTAAAGGTACAATTTGTAGGTGATCTTCGGTCTACGCTGCCTCTTGAGGAACAAACCGGTATTACAAGACAAAACAGACCAAAGCAGATTATCCCCTTGAGCAGATGATATTAATATTTCCTGTCTAGTAATCTCAGTAACACGTAATTATAGTAAAAATGAGGAAGCCGGCAAGGCGAGGAAAGGTTATTTACTGTATACAGCACCATTCAGACACAAGGCAATTAAAAGTGTTTTTACAGTCACATAGAAATACATCCAAAATAAAGGAACACAAGGAAAGACATTAAAATCACATTTAGAAGACAATACGAGAAAAAAAAATAAACAAAGGCTGGAAAATGCATTGAAAAGGAAATGAAGGGGAAATTAAATGTTGCTTTTTAAAAGACAATAAAAAGTTAAACAAAAACAAGCAAACCAACAGGCGCTGTTAAGGTTGAAACAGAAGAGATTATTAGTTAATTGGAACGCTGCGTTTTAAACGATAATGTTTTAAGCCCTGTCGTAAATGAGATGGAAGATTTGGCATCAAGAAGCCTGTTCCACAGGTCGGGGAGCGTAAAGGGTTAAATTCTGCTTCCACTCGTTTGGTTTTGGTCCCCGTCGATGGCCTGCGGGGGGTCTGGATGCAGCAGCTTTCATTCTTTGAAAAGTCCATGAAAACACTGCAAATGACGCGTAACTAAGTGCAAAAAAGGATCTTTTGTTCCCAGAATAGATGTCCCGGAGAAACAAGCAACCCCAACAGTTCCTAGTACTACAGACGACTCATCACGCTGCGTCGAACAGTCTCATTGGCTCTCCTGGTTGCAGCTCGTCCAGATATTCAATGCATATCTGGGATGTGTTGGTGATGCACCGGCGAGCATCTCCACGCGAAGATTTGCCTCTGATCCGGGGCTTGTTTGCCAATTTCCGAAACCCATAAAACCACGTAACATGAACCAGGCATCACACACGCCTCACTCCACCCTGCTGGTGCCGAGGTCACAGGATTATAATAAGAACACTGCTGTTGTTTGCAGACACAGTTTGAGTAGAACGACAGCGGCGCTCATCTAGATTTCAAACGTGAATGTTGCCAAAGAGGTTCAATCGAGGGCAGCTGGACGTGGTTGTAGGTACTTGAAGACATTTTGCCTCTCATCAAGGGGGGCTTCTCGGGTTCTCTACACAGATAACCATGACCTGGACCACTGAGAATCTTCAAAGACCATGTCCATTTCTTTCAGTGCTCATGCATGCGAGAGGAAACAAAAATAGAGGCTGCCCATTGGGTTCAAGAACATGCTTATGCATGAGCACACTCTCCACCAGTGAGGTCCTGACTCACACACACGTCAAAAGCTTAACTGAGCTTGGCATACGCCTCCTCCGCTCTGTAGTGCTGTGCAGCAGCGTGCGGTGTACGGCCGACTTCAGGAAGTGTGTCCGCTTTGTGTTTGCGTTCCGTCAATGGAGTTCATGAAGGAGCTCAGAGACCAAACAGCAGCTGATGGTGTTTGTTTAGCTGCCTTGCTGGCTTTGTTTTATCCAGTCAGTCTCATCAGGTGTGCTATTCATGCTGCGCCGCTGCAAGGCGCCGGAGGAAATGTGTTTGCCAAAGAAAGCTTGGGAGTTTGGGATAAAAACACAGAACATGGTAATACAAGTAACTGCGACTGAGGCATTAGCTCCTGTGCACCTAATTACTGACATTTGCACTCTGTGCTTGTATTAAGTTGGCCTATCGATTAGTAGTTGGATGTCTCATGTGCTGGAGGCTGAGTTTGAGTTATGACTCATATTGAAGGAAAAAATGTCTTGTTAACCCGTGGACCTCCTACATCTGCATATTTAGTCTGTTTTTTACAACTATAACAAATCCATCCTATCGTATCACGTCCAGCTTCAGTGGCTACACAAGCTTCTCCCAGCATGTGCAGTGTCGGAGCAGGGCAGCCGCTCACATTCACAACCGCTGACAGGTTGACGTCACCCACTGACCATTTGCTAATTCACCCTTCGCCCCTTGAGATGCGAACACACTTGTCTCGCTTGTCGCACGTTGCTCTTGGACCGTTCAGGTTCTGGTTGCCTTGACAACTCCTCATGTATGCCCTATATTTTTCTCATCTGTCTATCAGAGGTATTCTCTCATTGGTAGCCAGTCGGCAGAGTGGAGACGAGTTTACCTCGGTGTCTTTACATACAGCTGATGTTATGTTGGGGTATCTCGTTGCTGGGCTTTAAACTTGGATCAAGGGCAGGACAACGCTGCTAATGTTTCATATAACTTTGATAGTATTAGAAACTTATACAGCTTATATTAGAACAGTATGTTTTGGGTTCAATCCATGTTTTTTTCAAACCTCATCCATGATTCGGGATGTTGTGCAACAGAACGACGGCCCCTAGAAATAACTGCGGCACGATGCGAGCGTATGATACATGGTGATGCATTGTTCAATCTTCTGAAAAGATCCCATAATATATGTAGACAAAGATTTATGTGGAGCGCCTCTTATAAGTGGTTTTGGATGTAAATGACCTGGTGTGATAAATGGTGCGATACAAGCGCGGGGAGTTATCTGAGCCTTGTTTGAAATCAGGACAGAATGAATCAGCACATTATGTGGACATTATGTAAATGTTTGCTGGCGCGGTTAATGGAAGTGAAGCCGGATCACGACTGCCCGTTACTCTCTCAAGGACTTGCTCCGGTGAGGGGCCCTTAATCAGAGTGCTGGATTCGACCTCGTCTCCTGCCTCAGTTTTTTTTGCTCTTTATCAGAGGATTAAAACTTACCACAATGCTGCATATATAAATGTGATTATCTTGTGCATTCTATATTCTTCATTTCCTTCTTATCTCTTTGTTTGTCTAACGAGAAAATAGAGGATGTTTTTACGCCAGGGCCGTAACGATAATACTTATTTGGGGGATACAACCCGCCATGAATTCAGCTGAATGAATCAAAACATTGGTGAACCTATAAATAAAAACAATCAGCTGAAAGAAGTTATAAAGCTCTGCAGAGCTTCAGGGAGCTGCACCGCCAGGTGATACCTCTCCCTGGGTTTTTCCTAACAATCAAACCTACTCCTCATTACTTTTAGTTTTAGCTGTTCTATATTGTAGCATCTCGAGGGAGCAGCGGCCCACACCAGCCACCCTACAGAGGAAACTCTTTACAGCCGCTGCGAACCCATTCCATCAGTCACTGCTCTGAGCTTGTGACCATAGATCGACCCTCCAGCTCATGCTAAAGCAGTTAGCATTCCTTAGCTTCTCACAGTAAAGGGCGGACACCTCGACTGTCTGGTTGTATGATAACCTTATTGTTTTTTAGTATGACTTGCTAAGCACTAGCTCGTTACAATCCAATGACACCTTTAACGTAATATACTCAGACACCTGCCAGTGTCCGTCGTCACAGAGAGCCTCAGCTGACTGGAAGCCGGCTTGCTGCAGAGAAGAAGCAGAACTCAATAATGAATGAATCCTGTCTCTTGTTATTTCCTTTCACATGACAGGTGGATTTCTTTTAAGTCATGGCCATTTCACTCACTGCAGTGATGTATTACCTCCAACACACACACACACACACACACACATCTGTCACATCACGTTCAAGACTTTAAAATGCACACGCACACCTGTTACATGATTAATATTACATTTTACGGTTATTGAATTCGAGCCTTTGATTTCAAGGAAATGCCTTCAAGGCATCGATCAGGGTAGAATTCCCGTCCTTTGTCCGGACTAAACAAAGGTCATCAGGCTCAAACCAGAGATGGAGAACTCCATCATGTCACTGGTGATTTGCTTCCAACTCTTAATGGTTTCAAGGTAGTGTTGTTTAGCACTGGTTTGTGGGCTGCTTGTTTCCCAGGCGGGATGAATGAGAGAGGAGATGGGCTGAGGCAGATGCAACTGTCTAAGGGAGAGGATGAAGAGGAGATTCATTACACCTCGACCCACCCCAACACACGCAAAGCACACATACACACAGCAGAACCGAGCCAAATTACATCCTCATCTCCATCACTGGGAGGACGTGATGGGTTGCAGCTCCACTGTGAGACTGCTGACGGCTGCCTCGCCATTTATCACACAAACACACACACACACACACACACACACACACATACATACATCCAGTGTTCCTCCAAAGACAGCATAATTGGAAAAGCACTGTCACTGAGGAAGATGGAGGTGCAGCAGTTCTAAGTGGGCTGCATCTCCCTTAACACGGCTTCAGCTCTTAAAGCAACGGTTAAAATGCAGGGTGGCTTCAGGTAGCCGGAGGAAAAGCACCGACCGTTCTTTGAGCTCAAACTCAAATCACAACTTCAAAGGAAAAGGAGCGTTCAAAGGTCTAATCTCTGGACGTTTGTGTACGGCACAAACATATTTCTGTTCCTGCTCATTAGCAGTCAATAACTGGAGGGACAAGTGCTCTTTAGTATTCATTAGAGCAGCTTCTTGCCACACTAACAACGCCATTGTCCATTTAGGCTGCTCTGCTATCAACAAGGTGGCAAGCTGTATCACTCACCATCGCTTCATTGACTCCATTCTGCATTGCTGTTTTAATTAGCAGTAATTACACTTAACCAAGCCTGATGACTGCGGCCTCGGAGAGGGAGTTAGTAACCATTATCTTAATGCGCAATTCATATCGTAAGATGTCTGCGGAGGGATGGAAGACATGTAACGGTGATTTTATAGAGGAAAAGGCAGGAAAGCCACTTCCCCCCCCCGACTGTCCCGGTAGAACTCGTAACACACGGAAGTGGTTCATGAATAATTCAGGACTTGTCACACAGAGGCGTGCAGAGCCATGGCAGGGGTGCTGTGTTGCCCTTTATAAACCTTAACCCAACTTGTGTGAATGCAAGGGGGCAGCGGAGCAGAGCCGATATAAAACCCCCCAATCTGAAATGTCTGCACCTTCACTGTGTATTAAAACAGTTGTTTTGACCGCCTCATTAAATTTGAATGTTAAATATTAAACCCCAGATGCGGAGCTGTGCAATGAATTCTCCCCAAGACGCACACGTATTAAATATGACATTAAGATTGGTTTGAAATCTTTCTGGCATCAGCAGATGATTGGCTGTTTGAGAGGAGGGGGCGGGACATGTGTCACACAACTGCCATCTTCGCGTGATTTTTTCCTCACGTTTCCATAATTCGTCTCTTTCTATCCGGTTCGATCTACCTTACGTTCTTTGACCCATAAACCTGCGTGTTCTTTCTCAACACAGACACGTGTAACACCAACACATCCGGATATCACACACACCGACTGAACGAGCTCCTCTCTGGATTTCTCTCCTCCCGTTATCCCCCCCGACAGCAGTGAGAGACGACGCGGCACATGAAGCCGCTCCGACTGAATGATATTCAGTTTACTGACATATCTCTGTTGCACAGGCGCCATCATTGAGAGCGAACTCATTGCATAAATAGATGTATCAAGCCCGCGCCCACCCCCCTCCGAAACACATCCATCCGCCACCACAATCCCACATTGATGTGCAGCAACAGCTGACGCCAAATAGATACGGCTCCTGCAGGAAGTGTGGAGCGCAGCCATAAGATAGAGGTCACTGTTGCTAAGGGGTTCAGAGATGGAGAAAATGCTCTGGCAGTAAATTACATGCTGGATTCACGTATTCCATCAGAGGCCTCAGTATGAGACGGATGTTTTATACCTCTAATATGGCTTATTAACCTCTTGGCCCGCATGAATGAAAGGCATAACAGCGTGCCATGCAGCACACTGAAATTACACCTATATCATGTTTTACTGGCGTTGTCTTATTTGATGTAGCGTGTTTATACACAGTATACTGATGGTGCTTTGAAATGCAGGTCGCCCTTGCAGTACATTAATCCCGTATATTGTACATCAAGGTGGAAATATTTCAGACGCTCCCGTCCTTGCAACCCATTATCTTGTTTTCTATTTATCTGATGCTTTTACTTTGAAACAGCTGCACACCACATATTATTTTTGAACTGCCAGAGCAGATGTCTCTGTTATCTACTCGGTTGAAGACCCCCCCTCCAGTTAGTTTAAATGCTCAACAGAGAAGAGCCAGAATGAACGTTCACCTCTTATCGCCTCCTCCTTCTCTCTGGAGGTGGCTCTATCTTTTGTAGGAGTTTACTTTTTTTGGCTCTACCATCTAAAATAGAGGTTTTAAGGTGAGTTCCTTCACTTGGTATTTTACAAGTTAATAACTTATATGTCACATATTCCAACCTAAAATAAAATGCTGTGCAAAGAGAGAGAAGGTCAGCAGCTGCTGTACAGTATCATCCCTTTATCAACCGTCCGTCTGGATAATAACACGTTAAATTATCGTCATTCTGTCAGCTTCCTTTTTTCACGCCTCCGGGGGGTTTATGTTTCTCAGGTTCTCTGTCCGTCCCGTTCTCATGAATGTCATATCTCTGGAGCACCTTGAGGGAAAACATGAATTACATCCGGCACAAACGTCCATTTGGACTCAAGGATGAGGTGATTTGGTCAAAGGTCACAGTGAACTCAGCGCTCAATAATTCGCACGCTGATTACGTCCACATTTCACAGGAATATGTAGCAGTATAAGTGATGACATTCAATAACCGAAAGGTCAACTTGAGTGTGACATTGTAATGTTCCGGGACAACACTTATCTGACCAGTATTTCATACAACTCTGGTACGGCCACGGCTCCACTCACTGTCTATGGCGGTCCAGGGCTAGCTGGTTGACAACCTGAAACATTACCCCTTTGATACCTTTAATTAAATTAGTTAAAGGTTCGACAGACGTGGTTCAGAACTGCCACGTGGCTGCTCGGCGGAGGAATTAATTCCTCTCGCCTGTGTGCCTTTGACCATGACCCCCCCCTGTCTCCCTGGACGTCTCCCGGTGTAAAACCAAGGCAAAACGCTTAACTTTGACATGACAAGGCTGTTTCTACTCATTAGAGACACCGTGTGAATGTCATCCAGGTCGACGCCCCCCCCTCCCCCCCCCTGCTGGTAATCAAGCTGGGCCAGTTATTAGGCGGAAAGGAATCGCCGGCTTTCTGTCGCTCATGGCTGACAGCCTGGGAGTCAGATAGGTGTTCCCTTCCCAGGTGACTTCAGCAGATCATACAGAGAGTGAAAGACATCAAAGACGAGAAAAAATAGAAAGAAGGTGCATTATTAACACCCAAGAGGCCCAAAGAAGGTCTGCACAAGGATGTGTGTGTGTGTGTGTGTGTGTGTGTGTGTGTGTGTGTGTGTGTGTGTGTGTGTGTGTGTGTGTGTGTGTCTACTGTAGGTGGAGGGAGTGAATGTGTGTGAGTATTTGTGCAGGTGTCTGCGTTTTTTTTGGAGGTTGTGTGCGCGTGTGTGTGTGTGTGTTTGGGGGGGGGACATGAAAGGAAGCTACTAAGGTTTGATGTGATAATGAAGTGCCTTCTTTAGTCTTCATCTCGTCTTCTCTTTTATCCAAACCGCTCACTTGTGCCTATTTGTCCGACACGTTTTTTTTTCAGTCGGCCTCCAAAGTACAAATCTGCTTTCAGATATTGTGATACAACAGGAATATTGACACCTTTAAGTTTAAGATAAAAAGCGTGGGGGGATAAAGTGGGCGCTTTGCATTTGAGGAACAAGAGCATGTAGCCGCACTCAGGCAGATTTACCCGCCTGTGAACCCAAAACCCTGCAATTACAAACCCTAACAACTCAAGCACAAGCGACCTGTATATACCGCGGTTTTCCTCGGGGCTCGGGGATTTAAGCTGCACTCAATCAGTCAGGTGTGACTCCAGAAGCTAATTGCACAAGAGTGACACACACACACAACATCCTTTACAGGAGGCTGATGGTGGAGGTGGAATTTTGTTTGAAATGCATCAAATTTTTAATCCAGTGCGAACATTTCCATATTTCCATATTTATCTCCTTGCGCTCCTAGCATCCACTTCCTCCCTGCATATCATTTGAGCCCTATGAATAGCTCAAGCCACTAATACACCGACATGCAGAAACTCACACTCTTGTCACCGCCGGGCGAAATAAGGAGGACAACCTCCGAACACGTCCCGCGCTCAAAGACACGTGTACCCCGTGGTAGATAGGGCTGTCAATGAATCAGTCTGTTTCTGCTGTAGTCGGTAAATTGACTGTTGGGAGCAGGAAACAGATGAGGGGGAAGCTGAGTAGACTCGGTGATACGATGCAGGATTCATACTCTCCTCCTCCTCTCTATAATGAATTAGTGTATTTACTTAGAGCAATCTGCTCCTCTAAAATGGCCCTGCAATCGCTCCGTCTTCTCCCGAGTGTTGTCACCCTACCCCTCCCCCTGTTGCCTCCCCCCAAATGTAATTGCTCTTACCTGAGACACTGTAATGGATCCTGGATGAAGTATTGACCACTGCAAGATTTTGATTAAGGGGCTGTAGGGCAGAACATGTCTTTAATGAAACTGAGGAATCAGCATTCTCCGCTCGGCGCATTGAAGCTGGATGCTGTGCACTGCGGCCCACAGGAGCCTTGATTAGGACCTGATCCTCCTGCACATCCAGGAGGAGGAGGGGGGGCACGGACACTGAATTAAAAGTGATGAATCCTTCCTTTAATGATACCCGAAGCGTTTGTAGTATTATAATCTTTTAAGATTCGGGTGTTCATTTACGCTTCTTTTCACACACCGGCTTCCTCTTCATCCCTCAATCATCCACCTTGATGCTCGATCACTCGCCCGTTAACACTCTCAATAAACTTTCTTAATCATATGCAAAAGGTCAGCCTTCCTCAGTCAGATTTGTTAGCAGGAGGCACAACTTGCATCAGCTTCCCCCTCATCCTCTCCTCCCCCTTATATTGCCTTTTTTTTTTTTTTGCTTGTGTTAAAAACTGATTGCATCTCAGACGGATGAAAGGGGAAACAGCGAGTTCCCCGCGTTCCTCTGAGCGTGCAAATGGACATAATCTAAAAGGCGAGTATTAGCATGCTAAAAGACACCACAGCAATGATGAACACCATTTGCCAAGGCTTAATGCGATAGCGGGTAAGATGATTAACTTTGAATCCATTTAATCAGCCACAAGCACTTTCTCAAATAACCAACTGTCCGACCGTTGGATAAAACTTCCCTCAGATCTGCTGGGAAATGCTAACAGATGTGCCAAACCACAGAGTGCCCAAATCAGAGCGGAGGCCAGCCAAACATTATTCTTTGAAGTGATGGACATCAAACATAATTTCGTGCACAGTATTTGTCATCCTCGCTGAACCTCATGTTTGAACCTCGCAGTGGAGTGCGACTTGGAACGGATAGCAGTTCGCTCATTGACTGGGAAGTCGATGTGCCTTTGGGCTGCATCCTATTGACTTAAGTAGATCTAGTCGTGGTTCTTCTCACCTCCTTCAGAGCCCGTGTGTGCGTGCCGATTACTGCCTCTTTTAATGCGATGCTGACCCTGTTGGTCAGAGCTTTAACCACCATGAAGAGGTGCAGATTCCAGAAGGTTGTGCTAAAGATTTCATATTTATACTCGGTATGAAGGTGAAGAAAGGTCTCTGCAACCGATCGATCCAATGAATCATTTGTCAATTGAACGACTCACGGCAGAGTGTATTTATTGACGGCTTCGCCCTCTCCAACAGACCTTGATGATCCGATGGTGACGGTGCACCAGAGTATAGGTGAAGCGAAGGAGCAGTTCTACTACGAGAGGACGGTGTTCCTGCGCTGCGTGGCCAACTCCAACCCGCCCGTCCGGTACAGCTGGCACCGCGGGAGAGACATCCTGACGCAGGGCTCGGACAAGGGCGTGGAGATCTACGAGCCCTTTTTCACACAGGTAAGACACAATGTGATATGGATGAAATATATCAGGGAGCATGAAATGTATTTGTAAAGCACATTTCATACCAGAGAGACCCAAGGTTCTTCACAGCGTTGCAGCACAAGATGTGTTCATCAGGAGCCGAAGCTCTCGTCCTGACGCTCTCACGGCCGGCTGTGGGTGTTGCTCTGCAGACGTCTTTGTGTGCAACCCAAAGACATGTTGTGCAGGTTAACATCTCGAACATGTAGAGAGAAACACGACCTTCAGCACTCGGTTGTACATCCTAATAACTATGAACGTGCAAGGATTGGACCTATTTAATAAATCTGTCAATATCAAAGGTCATATATTGCTTCTCAGCAACAATGCATGTCTCACCATGCAGGCTGCTCACGTTATAGCATCCGTTATTGAAAATACAAGTATTTTTTGATTTCTTTAACGTCACCTTCATCCTACTACCCTCATGTTCGGCTGTGGGAAAGTAAAACTCATTACTCATTTAACTATGAATCTTAAATTGGGCTTCACTAACCCACTTCAACAAAGTTACTTTGCACATTGACAGACTGCAGTTCTCAATCCGTCCCCTCAATTTAGCAAAGTGGAATTCCTTTACAATTCGGGAAATTGAGTCGCTTTTGTCCCGAAACAGGATCCCGAGCATGTAAACAAAGACCCCGATTGAAAGAGCTCTGTCACTATAAGGGAATTGTCGTCTTTGAGTTGATTGAATGTGATTTGTATGTTGAATTGGAGCGGCAGAGAGAATGGGAACGAACAAGGAGGAGGAAGAGACGAGTGAAAAAGAGGCTTAAGAACAGGGAAAAAAAGGGAAGTGAAATTGATGTTTGGCCAAATGGAGAAAGATGGCTGGGAGCTAATGGAGTGGGTGAAGCCGGCTGAAGAACTGGGCCTGATCAGATACTCCTCCCTCCTCCGCCGTCCTCCTTTTCATACGTCTCCTTGCTCTCTATTAGAGCTTCGACTGGGTCTGGAACTGTGGGCAGAGATTATCTTTGTCTGAGTCCAATCCCGAACTATAAATCTAATATAAAGGGCTGATAACATTATTTTTAACAATATATCTGAGCCCGCCTGAAACATCCAGGAAACCGAGTCCGACCCAAATCCAGTCCATTGGGTCAAGATGAGTCCAATTGAATCCTCAGTTTGGCAACATAAATTTGCGAATTAACTTTGTCTCTTTGCTTTCCTGCTCCCATTATTCTTCATTCCAGCATCGTTCCAGAGTCCCCCGCTCCTTTTTATTAGCTTTACAAATTGTTTTTAACATAATATATATGTAGCCAGAGGTGGCATTTGAAAGAACCGGTTCCTAATTAACTGAAGGCTACGAGCTGCTTTTTTATTACAGAAGCGCCGCAGATTACTGCGCCGGTCATGATTATCGTTTAAAGTTCATTTAGCAACTGTTTGTTCTCTGTGTGCATGTAGTCAACGAGATGCACTGACGACTCACATCTCAGAAACATCCTCCAGTCAGCTGTCTGAGGTGGTCTCACTCACGACTCCCACCTGTCGTCCCCGGCGGACCGGCGGTTGTCAAACGTTTTCTCATCAAGGAGCCTGAAACTGACACACCGCGTTGATACGAGTTGGTCTCAGGGTCCCACATCTAATAACATTCTCTGTTTTAGATCCTATATGATATAAGTGTATGAAATGACCTAAAAAGTCACATATTCTATCGTTATGTTACTTATAGATGCAGTTTAAGTGACAATAAATGTTCTGCCTTCCACCGGAGCCCCCCTCGAGGACCCCTAGTGGTGAGAAGCACCGCCTGAGACATCGTACCATTAC
Organism: Macroramphosus scolopax; assembly: GCA_901007825.1. Taxonomy (NCBI): domain Eukaryota; kingdom Metazoa; phylum Chordata; class Actinopteri; order Syngnathiformes; family Centriscidae; genus Macroramphosus; species Macroramphosus scolopax. Next base: position 12,172 of record CAAKHC010002559.1, read on the forward strand.
GATGCCCCCTTGTTGTTGCTTTAATTAAAAGCTCCTTAACAAATGAAGCCATTCCTTCATTTACTTAGAGACAAGTGGAAAACCTGTCTCCTCCCGGGTGTCCTGTTACTCCAACACATTCAATATGTCTCGCAAATTCCAATCTAGTTTCGAAGCCGTGTTCGGTTGAAGGGACAAAACGTCTCTTAATTCTAATCCCACAAACATCTATTTGTCTAAACCTCACCTGAAGTTATTCCTGTATGTTAGCGTTGTAAATCCATCCGCCTCGAATGGGAAGAACTTTGGGTTGTTTTTTTTAAATGTGCTATACAAATGAAAACAACATCGCTTTGCTTGATATTTCCCGGCTTCTATCTGTGAAAACAAATTCCTGGAATGAAGTTAAAATGATGCTGGAGGTAAACATTCTTCACCTGACAGTGGCGGCAGCCTCCTCCATAATTTTGATTCCCTCCGCCAGCAGCCGTGACTCCCGGGCCTGAAGCTGTTGTGTACTTTAGTGTTCAATCGTTCCATCAATATGGCCATCGCCGCCCCCCCATCCAATTCTGTTTAATGTGTTTGTCTTTTCCATTCCTTTTTTTCTGCCACATGCCTTCTTCCAAATAGATTTTTCCCTGCAATCTTCTCCCCCCGCTGTGAGTAAAGCTTTGCACTCGGACCTCATCTCCAGATATCTCCAAGGCAGAGAGGAGGTGACAGAGAAAAAAAGCAAAAAGTGCCGGGTCCATAGCTAATCTGATACAATTAAGTTATCCGTGAGCCTCATCGGCTGTAAAAGGGATTGAAATACATGAGTGATTGCCATGTTGTGTGGACCGCTGCAGCGTGCGGCTGACTCATGTTTTAATCCGCTGGCCCCCCCTCCTCCATTGGCCCCGCACGTCGGAGTCAGCCAGATCAAAGGTTCACATCCTCATCACAGCCTTCTAGGCGGGGATAATGGTTGACAGGCCCGGCAGGAATACATTACCACTAAGATAGCCGTTTCTGTGGCGAGATCCCCCACTGAGCCCATCCATATTTCTGTGGCTGAATAGCGAAAATACTACAGGGCCATTGACTGGAGGGTAATCCAGATGCTGGTATTGAGCAATATGACACATTCATTATCTCAAAAAAAGGACCAAGTTTTTCTTTTTGTTATCAAATAGTTGTTTTACAGTCAAAATCCTGAACTCTGCTACCTTTTCTCCATCCTCCGCTTCATTAACGCTTCATCTTTCTGACCTTTCGTTGGAGCTGCTTGGCCTTTGTCATCCCACCCACCCGTACCAATTTTTCTGCATTTCCTTTGACCTGATTATGTTCGTATTCTTGCACACATTTGCATACCAGTGTTGGTTTGGTCTGAGCTGCAGGGGGAAACGAAGATTTTGAAGCTGAAGAACCTGCGTCCTCAAGACTACGCCAACTACAGCTGCATCGCCTCGGTCAGAAACGTGTGTGGGATCCCCGACCGCAGTGTCATCTTCAGACTCACCAATAAGACAGGTACTGTTCTTATTCTAATGCATGTTCCTTAAAGATGTAGGACAAACATAAGAAAAGATGCAGCTGCAATAGACGTCCGTCTATTGCTGATCCTTCTAAGACTCCACTCTCTCTTCCTGAACAGCTTCCCCGTCCATCAAGCTGCTGGTTGAAGATCCTATCGTGGTGAATCCCGGCCAGACGGTCTCCTTAGTGTGCATCACCACAGGTGGGGAGCCGCCGCCCATTCTCACCTGGGTCAGCAGCAACGAGAGCCTGCCGCAGAGGAGCGTAGTGAAGGGGGGCACGCTCACACTGCCGGCCATCTCTTCCGACGAGGCGGGGGTGTACAGCTGCGTTGCCAGCAACAACGTAGGAAACCCGGCCAAGAAGTCCACCACCATTGTAGTGAGAGGTAAGGCCTGAGTGCACTGCTACGTCATCATAGACACATTTGAGTAGTTGACCAATCAGATGCTCTGAACTTCTTGTTACATAATACAGCATCGCTGGAAGAAAAGAGTGTGAAGCTGTTAATTACCAATTAACACCAATCAAACAAGAGCAGCAAGGTTGTAGTCTGTCAGGTCATTACCAATAAATATTGTTTTAGTGCTCTTCACCCGAGTGCCACTTTTCAATCGACATTTCGCTATCAACCCTGATATTAGGAAGGTGAGGGATGTCTGTGTTGCTCCGGGGTTTGGTTATTTTAATGTCGTATTTTTAATGTATTTCCGTAAGCCCCTTTTAAATTGCTCGGTTTTTCTGAATGCCAGGTTGAAAATAAAACCTCCCTTGCCTCGCCTCGCTTTATGAACCGGGCGCGTGATACAGTAAAATGCTACAAAAGGAGGCTGATAGCGATTACAGGCAATTTTACCATCTGTAAAGAAACACTGTTTTGCTATGAGACTTACACGGATGCGACATGATGCACGAGGAAATTGACTTTAAATCGACTGCTATTGCTAAGCTTGTGGATTAAAGGCGGTGTGTGTGTGTGTGTGTGTGTGTGTGTGTGTGTGTGTGTGTGTGTGTGTGTGTGTGTTTGGATGCTGCACCTGTGTGGACTAAAAGGAATCTTACACACACACACACATGCACACACACAGAAAGGAATAGACCGTTTCTG
>CAAKHC010002559.1:15040-35226 GCA_901007825.1 Macroramphosus scolopax
CAACTCTCCCTCCTTCAATGTTGCTCCACTCCGCGTGAACACTGCGAGTGTGTGTGTGTGTGTGTGTGTGTGTGTGTGTGTGTGTGTGTGTGTGTGTGACTTTGCTTTCATCCGCGATATAAAAAGCTGGAAAACCAATGATCTGAACTTCTAATAGGTGAAAAAAAAAAGATGCATTAATTAACGGAAGCTTCACAAGAAAAAAGGCAGCAATCACTGGAGGATCTACATGAGACGAGCTCAGTCTGGATGCATTTCAACTTTCCAGACAACATCACATTTGAATCAGAGTTTAGCAGAAGTTTAAGGTTCAGAAATGTAAGTTTCACACAGAGTTTCCTCCTTTCATCCCGGAGATTATGCACAGCTCCATCATCAGGTCGCCTCGGTGCTAAGCCTGTTTGGAAGCCTTTTATTTATGTGGCCATACACTCTCTGGGATGAAAATCAAATCATCGACAAATCATTTTTGATAGTGCCCGCTGACAGATAAACCCCCTTCTCTGTATTGTGAAAGTGCCCGTATAGCTGAAGACTTAAGAAGTGAGAGGCTTATATCAGACAGGAGGTGTCAGGTGTCACCGGGGAGTAAATAAGTCAAAGCAGACTCACCGCGGGGCAGTCGCGGCAATAAATATCACACTCTCATTAATGTGGCTTCTGTCTGAAGCTCACAGTGTACATCATCCTTCTAAAATATATACGTTGTTTCAATACACACACACTGACATGCCACATAGCTTGTCTTCATATCAGACTGCAAGGGTAAATATCTGCAGGATGCAAACATCTGGCTCCATCAAACGAATGGGACATGCATCCTTTTTTAACCTTTGTGCCCAGTGCGTGCACACTGTTAATCACGTACACTTACATACATGTCGGAAAATGTGTTGTGCCTTTCGGCTTCCTGCTCCAGGAGGACAGATGCGGTCGCATCAACAGTTAGGTATCTGATGTGGCTTGTAATGTGCGCATCGCCCTAAATGTGAGGAGAAATTAAAGGTTTTTTTTTATGTCGCTGTGGATGTCGGCGCTTGTGAATGCCTTGAAGCATGCTAATGTCTGTTGTTCTGTTTGTATGTTAACCTTGAGTACATAGGGCTTAGTGGCAGCTAGAGAGACATCCATCTGGCTCGGAGAGATGGGTTCAGTTTCACTTGCTGATATTCTCTGCAAGCATCAATGGAGGGCAAAGACTTTCGGCATTGAACAATGCCGGTGCCGGTGCATATATGTGGCCATGATGAACTGTGGGTCGGTTTTAAATGTTTGGAATCGTTAGCATTAGGGAGGAATTGCTGGTCCTTTTGCATGTGTTACCCGAGTGGCCCCGTCGTCGCCCATCTCAGCTTGTCCACCCGGCTCCCCAGTCCTTGGGAAGCCCTCTCAAACTGCTGTTGCCAAAGGGGGCTGCATGTGTGAGAACACACATCCCTCCCCAGCAGATGGTATTTTTTTTCTGGCCATGCTGTCCCACCAGTCAGACAGCCTTCCAGGGCTTGGCCATCTCCATAGTCGGCTCAGCAGGCGGCTGGCATGACATCCCCCTGCTGACACAATCCTTTTTATGGATTAAGGGTCCTCAACATGTCTTCAGCTGCAGGTCAATATGTTGCTTTCTCTGGCCACTTCACTTCCACCCGCAACAAGGACACGTTGTGGTGATATAACCGCTGCGACAATACAGACATGCTGGTTCTTTCTCGTCCTCGATTCTTTGCAGTTTCTTCTGCTGGGATCAAACACGGGTAGTCAGTTCTCCAAAGCGGTGCTGGTGAATTGAGACAGGATTGTCAGTAAATGGTGTTGTTGAAATGGGCAGTCGGCCTGGCATGTCTCCCTGCACACACACACACACACACACACACACAGCCGACTTTGTGTTCCCCCATCTTTTTTTTTGCACAACGCAATTTGTCAGTGCGGCCCAGAGAAACGAGCGTAGCTGCAGTTATCAAAGACTCACAATCATTGGCGCATTGTTGTCAGATTTTTTGACAATTCCTCCAGGAGTTCCTGATATATATATATATATATGACTTTTATAACCAAGACCTCCATCATTCCCACCTGCAAACACACAACCCAGCTAACCCAGTACGCACAGTAAGTAGAACAAACTACCTTCCATCCACACTTTTTGTAACTCTGATTGGAAGCTTGCTGTTATTTATAGAGAGACAAAAATGCAATCTTTTCCAGTGTGAGCTCCCGCTGTTTATATTTAGATGGCTTCGGCGGAGGGAAAACAATCATGACGTGCCTTGTAAAAACCTGGCTGTCACCCTGTGAATCAACATGTGAATGACCCTTATCAAATTTGCTTTGGAATAAATTCTGGTCGAAAGCTGAATACATTTCCATTCATGAATGCCAAATTTAATGGCTGGATGGCCAGAACTGCCACAGGCAGGCCGTCTCTTGGGCTGCGGCCCTGAGGACTGTCTGCGTGTGTGTGTGTGTGTGTGTGTGTGTGTGTGTGTGTGTGTGTGTGTGTGTGTGTGTGTTTGTTTGTGTGTGAGCGTGCTTGTGCTTCTGCAATCCGGTGCCTGTGTTTTGCATGTGAATCCTTTGACACAAATTAAAGCCAGAGGTCAGCCTGAAGGTTGAAAGCAGCATTTAAGGACGTTTTTTTTTTTTTTTTTTTTTTCCTTCCTCCCACCAACTGGACATGTGTGAGTGGCCATGATTTACAACGGTGCTGATGCATGGGGAATGTGTTGCTGCTAATGTGAAGATGCATGCAGAGTGATAATAGGAAAATGAAAGGTGTTCGGATGCCAGTGCTTGTGAAAACCCTGCGAACATGCCTGTTGTCCTGCTTGTGTGATAACCTTGAGGTCTTAGCGGCAGCAGGACGACCATCCATCCGGCTCTGAGAGATGACTTCAGTTTCAGATGTTGATATTCTCTCTCCAAGCATGAATGGGGTGCACAGTATGATGTCTGCAGAGAGACGGACAGACAGGGCTGACTGAAGAACGAGATGGACTGATGGGCAGACAGGAGGATAATGATGGAGGGTGAGAGTGGAGTGAGACACCTCACCACCAGACAAAGGCAGAGAGAATGCATTAGCAAGAGTGGAGAGAAAACACACTGAAACATCTCTGTTCTTTCAGTTTTGTGTGTGTGTGCACTGTAAGCAATGCCATTGTGTGTCTGTGTGCATACATACGTGCATGTCGCAGACAGTATGTCGGGGCTGTGTGTACTTTTGCCCTTCTAAGGAGCTCCCCCGAGGTGGTATGGTAATCCCGCTCTGTGACATGAGCTCTCGGTAGAAGAAGGCCTCAACCAGGGCTTTTCTCTTTGTGTGATTATCTGCGCTTTTCATGTACAGGCCACCCATTATTCCCCGAGGCTATTAAAGCTATGGAGAATCACCCGCGCTCGTTTGCAGGAAGACGCGCAACAGTTTGCGTTGAAAAAGAAACGTGGCAACGCTCTAATATGTAATTAAATGATCAAAAAGAATGAAATGAATGTGCTCTGTGTCAGCAATAAAATAAATAAACCTGCCAAGCTGAATAGAAGTAGAAGCTCCATGCCGATGGTTGTCACAGTCAAGACTTAATGACAGGAAAACTGCTACTGTCACCAACATAGACTGTATATAAATGTGGACAACTTCCTCTCACTGTGTGAAGAGAAGCCAAAAATCCCAGATACTGACGCTGGTGACGTCATTTGTATGTGATATGTGATCACATGACACGACAAGACTCTCTGGCGTTAATTATATCGATGATCCCGTCCTCTAAAGGAGGAGCTAGATCTAGCTAACGGCTAGATCAGATGGTATTTCATGAATGAATACTGCTGCAAGCACTTCTGATTTAAAATGCATTACCAACAACCTTTATAGAACTTTATAATGCATCTGTGTTCTTACCAGGGAGGTTTATATTCAAGTCTCGATCATTTCTCGAACCATTTGATGGTATTGTGGCATAAACAGTTAACAGCTGCACTTAGCACAGCGGGCCGCTAAACGTCGGAGGTTCTCGTCTGAGCGCATGCTAATCCCGTCCCGCACACTTATCCGGTGTACTCACGTACCCACAGTGCTCTTAAGATATTAATGATGTTGTGGAAATTGTGTAACAACAGTCGGAGGAACAGTTTACCTGCAGAGCAAATGGGAAAGTCCTGTTTTCAAGCCAGAACCCGTCATTAAAGATTCATGCGAAGTCTTCCGTGAATCGGTTTGTAAGAAATGACAAATGAGGAGTGACAACGCAGAGCCACTCCGATAAAGTCCCACAAAGTCTGCACTTTTCACCCCGACACACTCTTGTTAAACTCCCTCCAGGTTTAGATTTCCTTAAACGCAAAAGGGAACCGGCACCATCTAAGTCGCTTCTGCTGTCCAGCAGAATTTACTACAACCCAAAAAAAAGGGCACTGCCCACTTATCTCCCTTGTACACAAATGTAGTCGATTTACAGGAATGCCTACTTGCTATTCAATATTTATAGATAAAATGTCAGGGAAAAGAAGTTGGAATGTGGAGGAGGAATGCGTATTTGTTTAATATGCATGAGTGCACATACGCAGCAGCACCTTCTATTTTGACATGCACTGCAGCTCTGTGCCGAAATGAGGGACGGCTGAGTCACGCCGAGGAGAAGAAGGCAAAGGGGGGGGGGGAAGTGAGGAGCAGAGAAGTGATCACTGAGATGTAATCACATATTCCTCCTCCCTGGTTCTGGAATGTTAATCTGTGTGCAAAACATGGGAGCAGCTGAGTCCTTCAAAATAAAATGCACCGCCTGCATTTTCAGATGTGTTTATTCTCTTGTAATCTGACTCAGTTTTGCGACACACACAACTACATTGAAATAAAGGTTAAAGATAAATAATCTTCCTCACCGGATCTCCTTTGTCTCGTGCTTTGTTTTCTACAAGGTCTCCTACTCTACTGAAGCGTGTGCCGAATGAGTGAATAATTTACTTGCGTTTACTTTCCAACAAATATTCCAGGGTTTGTTGACTTTCTAATTATACCTCATTACTGTCTGGGTGTTATTGATACGCTTTTCAGTGTAAATGGCAAAACAAGTTGAAGCCTGAATCCGTCTTGATTTACGACTCAGATCAACCCGACAACACGCGTGTAAATCAGACAAAACTGACTTGTATGTGATTTGATGCGGCACTCAAGCAAGTTTGCTACGTCGTTGTTTTCCCCTTTTTGAATAATGAGTCATTCAAGAAGTCGATTCAGCCAAACGCTCCTCTGCCATCTGTGTAGTGTTTAAATACAACGCAGGTTGAAGTGCGTCACAACCTCGTCTGCATTGTTATTTATAGTTTTGGACTTCACAGACTTCTTTTGAAGGATTTCTGTTTGGATTTGGATTGTTGTTCATGTCTTTCATGTTACCCTCCTGCAGTCCCCGTTGGTTTCCTTCTGCCCCGCCCTGCCTGCTCCCTCTACCCCCCCCCAAACACACACCTGCCCTGCATCTCGTCAGCCTGGTTCCTCTCGTCTCTCCACTCTGCATCATGTCTCCTCACCTGCGTCTAAGTCGCCTCATTAGCTCTGTTGTGTTACTTTCTTCTTTATTTATCCGCCCCCGGTTCCGTCTGTGAGTTCTGTCGTTCAGCGTTCCAGTTCCGTGTCTGCGCCGTCGGTTTTCTGAATGAAAAGATTCACAACAGTTCTACTCTTGTGTTTTTCCGTTCAGTTAAATAAATATCAAGTACTTTAAGTCCTGCCCCGCTGTTTTTGCACTTGGATCCACCTGCCGCCACATCTCCTTAACATGTGAAGCAAACCTAATACTCAGGCATATCGGGGGCAGTAATCTCCCCCCTCCTGCTGACGGAACTCCTGCCATGCTCAGCTTGTGCTGAGATAAAATGCTGCACAGATTGTTGTGGACAGGGAGGAGACGTCAGACACTTCATGCACCGGTGTGAGGATGATAGAAACGGGATTGTACAAGTTGTCAATATAACTCTGGTTAATAAAGTGGTTTCCATGAATAAGGACAAACTGTTTCCTCCCAACATGCAGACGCCAATATTGTGTGTAATTATGTAAATTTCCAAATTCTCCGATGAAGCAACAACGTTTACTCGCACATGTTGTCGGCGAAGGTCCACAAGAGCTTGACGAACTCTTTCAAACAACCGCCTTACTCTTCTGTTCCTCCAAGATACTGACACATATTGTCGAGCTGGAAGACTATAGAGAGGAAGGCACTTCATCCAAAAAAAATGTTTATCCGCTGTCACCTGCGACAGCACAATGACTGACACGGCTGTGTGGAAAGTGTGTGCGTGCACACGCCCACGCACAATGTGGAGTGGATGCGATAGTACTTTCTTAAGACGCCGCGTCCAAGTTTGATGAGGAACGTCAACGAGACACTTTTCAAACTGTCAAGATGGAACTATAACTCCTTCTGCTGTCTGACACATATGATGAGAGGGGAAATCTCTCCTCTGCATGCAGATGTGCTCACTTATTATCTGCTTGTATTGTCTCAACAGCCTGTAATTGTGTACGTCGTGGGGTGTGCATGCACGCCGAGCTAAACCCAAACAGGAAATGAGCTGGTTATTCCTTTTATTAACTTGACATCCACAAAAGGTCACAGATAAACCCTGCACACCATGCTATGCTAATTGCCTCAGTTTCCATGCCAGTACATGAACATGATCCGCCTCGGAGACATCGGGACGTGTCGACATACAGGAACGAAGGCGGATGATGTATTTGTGTGAATTATGCAGCGGAGTTGACATGATTTTTAATATTTGTACCTGACACGTGTCACAAAATGGGATCCGCCGCCTGCCAACACTGATTTCAAACGCGCCGGAGGAAGAAAAAAAACCCCTCATGTGAAGGAGGCGTGTGTCACTCCGCCCTCGACGTGCGGCTCGACAGGCGTCACAATGTTTCGCTCATTCAATATCCTGTGTTTAAATCTGACACGCAGGTTTTTGTTTTCGTTTTCCCCTTTACCCAACTGAATATGATAATGTCACTCGGGAATTGGTAGATAAAAAGATTTCCGTGGTGCCGTCAGCGTCTTTTTTTTTCCCTTCCACAGAGCAGATGAATTGAACAGTAGGCGCAGGGTTTGGAACCAACACAGCACGCATTATAATGAAATCATCTTCTCTTTTCCCCATTCAGCGAAGCTTTGGAAATGGAGTTTGCAAACCAAATTGGATTAGAAATGGCGGATATTTTGTTAGCTATCTCTCCAATTCCGCGGCGCGTATGCATGTTTGTGCTGTTGTGTGTGTGTGTGTGTGTGTGTGTGTGTGTGTGTGTGTGTGTGCGTGTGTGTGTGCACCTGTCGAGCTTTCAGCCTTTCAATATTAATGTCGGTTCAAAAGCACTTGTGTTGAAGATAAACACACAACTCTGCTTTATCTGTTGAGTTGGCTTTGACCCTTCTGCTGCACCGAACGCGAAGAGTCCAGTTGTAGAAATGTTGAATAATGTGTGAAGAGTTACCCTGACAGATTTACAGTGGATTCACTGGAAATGTGTAAAAGCAATTTACTGCCAAGTGAGACAATAGAACACCGAAAGAGACGCTGAACAACTATTCCAGGAATCCATAACATTGTTTCTTTGGGATTGAATAAGACAAAATAACATGGATGATGACAAACTACAGTAAAAGCTAGAGTTTGATGTCACGTCATGGTTTATTTGGTGCTCTAATTCAATTGTCTCTTCACAGCCTTGAAAAAGGGACGATTCTGGATCACCCCTGACCCCTACCACAATGACGATAACATCCAGATTGGACGGGAAGTCAAAATATCTTGTCAGGTACGGTGAACACACGTGCACTCGTTTGACAACGTCAACTCTTAGTTGCGTCTTTATAACACGAGCTGAATGTCGCAGGTGGAGGCGACGCCGCCGGAGGAGCTGACGTTCAGCTGGCTGAAGAACGGCCGCGCCCTGCGCAGCTCCGAGCGCATGGTCATCACCCAGACGGACCCCGACATCTCCCCCGGCACCACCAACCTGGACATCATAGACCTGAAGTTCACCGACTTCGGCACGTACACCTGCGTGGCCGCGCTGAAGGGAGGCGGCATCCCTGAGATCAGCATCGACGTCAACATCTCCTCCACAACTGGTGAGCCTCACACCCCTTTGTGTCAGCCGGCGATGCTTCTACACACCTCCCGCAACATGTCGGACACACACAGATTTCTTAACATCTGTTAACAGAGCAAAGACAAACCGTTAGAGGTGTTTCTATCAGCAGGAAGCTTAAACAGTCTGATGTAGTTTAAAGCTTTCAGTTGTGATCAAGTCTTACTTTAGTAGAGGCTCCGCCATGCAGTTAATACAACCGGTCAGATGACCCGATTTCTGGTTTGCGCAATTATCAGAAGAAGTTGTGCTTGAAAGATTTGCGGTGAACTGACCCTTTAGCTCCCCGACTGATCTCAACAGGAGAGGAAAGCATGTTTCTCTTTACTCGCCTGCCTGACTGCATTCAAGTATAGTGGGTGCGCACGGTTGGATTGGACGGAGATCCTTTCAACTTCCTAAAGAACCAGTGGAATCTATCTATCCCGTATTTTAACACCTCTTAAATACACAAAGCAAAGCCTAAACATCACCTTAAGTTGGTTGATCATCGTATCACAGCAGAAACGCTGCCACAGCCACTGCAGCCACATCGATATCTCCGCCACCGCCTACGTTAGAGTTAATTGCACTTCAAAAAAGTTTGTGTTTTCGGAGCATTTAAGCTGCACGCCGACACAGCCAATCTTTCTGCCACTATGTGAGGGTACCTGTATTGATTTCTGCCTGCAGTGACATCACACGCATACCTCCTATTCAGCCAGAAAACACTGAGCAATCGCCGTCCTCCTACTGTAGTTAGCGCGCACAGAGTTCTGCATTGGAAAGGCTTCAATTGGATTCCTGCGAACCGAAGATTACTTCCATCAGTCCAGTTAATGAGAAGCTAAACCTCCATTGTTCCTCCGTCTAATTGGCCATCACTTCCACCACTGTTCTGACTAACTTTGCACACATGTAGCGCATGCTAATAACCCCCCCCCCCCACACACACACACTCACCAGTCCACCGTGTCGACTGAGCTGCATCGTGGCGGTGTCAACCGTGGCATGATGAGTCATCGCTAATCCCATTGAAACAGACAGCATTGTCTTCTTGTACTTCAGCTGCTTCAAAAGACAGCAAGACGTGGGTGCCTCAATAATACTATCAGCGTGACATCCTGAAGAGAATAATCTAAGGATAAAAGCAGCTGTCACATGTCTTTTTATCTATTGTTTTTAACATCAATCAGGCCCTTTTTGTCAGATTTTATAAGAGCCCTGAACTCCTCCACACGCAACAAAAGACGGCCTGACTTTAAGACGCAAAGCACATTTAGCACAATGTGTTCTGTGCTTCCTGCCGGCTCGGCGGTGAAACACAATAATGGGAGAGACAAAGCGTTAACGCATGTAATGGGACGGGAAGCGTGGTCTTTATCTGTAATCTCCACCTTGGGGTCAATCAATGAGCAGCATATGTGTGGTCATGCTCCGGTTGTCACCCTGCATTACTTCATCGCCCATCTACTCCGCCGACGGACGGATGGCCGTGTCGGCTCCACACCTCAGAGGTATCACGACTGGGGATCTCCACTTGCCACTCAGCCATCCCAGATTTGGGGATTCCCATGGGTTGGCGCCGCCGCCGGCACGTGGAGATATCCGCTTCTCTGCTTCGACTTCACCGGCGTGTGTTTGATACTGATAAGTTTCCAGTTTTGTGTGATGACGATACGCAACTCGCGATCGGATTCAGCTTTATTTGCCCCTTTTTTATGCTCGCGGCTGCACAGGCGTGCGCGCACACGTTTCACACACTCGAGCGCCCTTTGCTCCGTCTCACCGCGTTGCATCTCTACCACACACACACACCTCACTGCCACTCACAGCGCGAACATGAAAGCGGCGTGTCGACCTTGGGTGCATAATTATTGTAAGATAATCCTTTGATAATCCCCGCGCTATAAAACAGTGGGATCAATCGCACCTGCCAAGATTGTTTCCTCATTATCTTTTAAGTAGTGCAGTCTCTTCCCTTGGAGTGCCTGGGCGATGCCAATGCATTAACACAGACCCCTTTAATGTACAAAAAGATGCTGCCGTCTCACTGAGGAAATAACTAGCTGTGTTGAGATCATATGAAATGAAAGGTTTCCTGAAGGCTTAGATGTGATTGCTGCTTAATCTTTCATTGTTCCAGTCAGATGTGTGGGTATGAAATAATCACGGCAGTCTTGTGGAGGGCTGCTCCCATCACAGGAAATGATATGTTTTGTTTTGCGTCTGCTGGTGTCAATTTACCTGTGCTGCTTCCCCTCTGAATGCATGTAAAGTCTGATGCCATGAGTGAGAGACGTCTGCACGCCGCTGTGTGCCGGAGCTCCTCCTGGCTCGGTCGCGCCGTACGCCTGCAGCCTGATTTGGGGTGAATAAGCCCTGCTTTTGTTCTTTTGTCTGTTCTCCTGAAGGGAGCGCGCTCAAGCTGCAATTAGAATTCTTAATAAAAGCATTTAGCAGGAGATTACGCTGCAGGTCTGCCACGGTTCCACGCTGGGGAGGTGATTGTACAGAGATTGAGCCTAAAGAACATTTACTTTTGCCACCTCCAGTTCCAGATCCTTAACCCATGCTTCCCCTCGCCCTCAGCACGACTTTATAAAATCAAAAAAAAAATCAATCAATTCTCTTTTCGCCTTCCATGACGTCTCCCTTCTTCTGCAAACCAGCGCTAATATTTACAATCATGACACACTCATTAAATAAGCAGCTTCTTTTCTTCCCGTCTCCGCTCCGGGAGATTGAATGCTTATTTATGAGCGTGGCCTGGAAACGAGGACACAGACCTCCCCTTTGGATACTGTCACGATGAACACGCAGGAGCAGCTGAAAAAGAGTTACAAGCATCGGTGTAAAACATTAAACATCCCATAAACTTCTAACAGGAAGTAGCTTATTAGTCCTCTCATTAGCTCCCGTGTGTCTTGTTGGATTATTGTTAGATGATGTGACCGCGACCGTGAAATATTATTTGTCTCCCGGTTGAAACTTCCACCGGGACATCTCGGACATAAAACTTTAATAGCACAAAGAGACGTTCTTCCCATTTAATCCTCATCACAAAACTGATACCAACTTCTTTGAGTTTTGTAACTGTAACAACCGGGGCTCAAGAAAAAACGACATTGCCGCTCATTAAACTCCAAAAGTCGCTTGATTAAAATGAACAGAGAACTTCAGCGTGTCACCGCGGCTCATCGTCAGGCTGATTGATGACCACAAAGTAAGTATAAGGATCGAAAGTCACCCCTGTCCTCCGGAGCGGCGGAGATAAATCCTTTCATTACAAGTCTCTCAATTAGCATCCGGCTCACACCTGAAACTCTGGCACCACCCAGTGTTTCTGTCAATCTCAGGAATCACTGCAGTTAATGAATTGAGCAAATCAATTAAGTGCTCAGTTGATTAAAAAATGTGCTGGTTTAATAAAGACAACCTCTTTTTCTTCGCGGAAGCTCACGGCGGTCCTGCTCTTCCTCGTCGTCTGCTTGACTCTGATCCAACATGAGTTTCCGTCATCTAAGTGTCCACGTGTGACTCTAATAGCGACGGCATGGCCGGTGGCGGTTGACCTGCGCTGATGTGATTGTTTCAGCGGCAGATTCACTGAACCCGATGATAAAAAGGAACCTGGTCTGCATCCGGACTCGCCTGCAGGGGGGAAAGGTTCAACTGTTGTTTAGCCTCCGGGGGTCAAAACAAGTTGACTCATGTTTGGTCACCCGGGGCTACAGGATGGGGTTGTTTACATTATCTGTTACTATTAGTAATTGCTGGTCTTTTATCTAAGAGATTAAACAACATCAGCAAACCTCACGTCAACTGTCACTGGCAGATGTTGACCGTTAGCTTCGCTAGCTTCTCAATCGAGCGATGGTGTGCTCCATTTGTTTGTTGACAAGTCTTCCTCCAGCTGGCTTTTTCTCCAGACGATACGACTGTTCCATCGTCCTTCAGAGGCTCCTTCTGGAGACAATTGCTTTGATGCACCTGTGAATGCAAACGGTGCAAAATTACGCACAACCCTTTACGAAAGAGGGGTAGTGACGACATCGCAGATGGTGCAAAACACGCATCAAAGTGTCACACAACCTGTGTGTTTGTATGTTGCGTATTGACAATCCGTCAGTTTTTTGGGGTCTTTGCTGCAACTCTGACGTTTTATAACGTTCGCCGTCAATCACACAAACCCCCTGATGACATCATGCAGGTGATATTGTTCAACACAACTGCTCTTGTGTTGCGCAGCTTTATCTGTGGCCACACTGCTTCCTGTTATATTGCTCTTTTGTTGTTGTGTCCCACCTAATCTACCCGGTGGAGCCAAAGGACTGCTGGTGTGCTGCTGGGAAGTTTGGAAAGTGTTGTCAATGACGTCAGTAGTGTGACTGCAGTCTATCAATATTCTACAGGATATTTATACATGATTATACTTTCACAACTCCTTGTAGAAACTCTGCACACACAACGATGCTTTTATGTCCTCATGAGGGAGGCGGAGGAAAGATTTATTTCCCCTCCACATGAGGAACACCTGATACAAACACACACATATCCAGACAGAGATCTTCCGTGTCCCCAGAGGTCCGAGGCTCAGAGGAGCCAAGTCCTGTCACGTTGTGACCGTCTCGTTGGCCTCAAGCTGTCCACACATGCCGGCACACACTCCGCGGGAGCTGTAGTAGTGGAGAGTCTTCTGTTGCCATGGAGACGGGGAGTAACATCACATTATCACCTGCAAAAGGGAGCAGCAGGAAAGTTGTTTATTCTCCACGACAGCCACGCTCGCCTCTCCGGCTCCCTGAGAACAGGCCGCGTGCCAGATATTTACATGTTTTGCACGTCACACTGTGTTCGCCGTGGCGCTGATGGATCCTGTTGACAGTCTCCTGCAATCAGCCCCCGAAACTTAGTAGGATAACTCCAGCTGAGGCCCGTAGAGATTTGCATCGCTACTGAGGCCAAAACAAAGAGGTCTAGTCCTAATTTTAGGCACACAAAGTACACACACACACACACACGTTTACAGTCAACAACAACAATGATGAGCATCCCATTGTGGAAATGAGGCAGGATCACAGCATGGTGTCACCCGTGGGCGAGATCCCAGTTAAACACACGGAGACACAAAACCACGTACACACTCACTGGACTCGCCGTGCCCCGCAGATATCTCTGGCATTTGGATGGCTTTGGCACGACGACAGCACAGCGAAGACCAGTAGCTGGCAGAGCTTCTCTGTCAGGTCAGTCTCACACACGAGGGCAGGGTGTTCTCGGAGAACACCGTAAGCCAGGGAGAGACGAGCAAGTGTCCGTGTGCACGTACGCCTGTTTGCGTGTGCGTGATGATGCGGACAATGCCAACTAATAGCCAGTTTGTGCTGCCAAACTCAACAGGCAGACAACAGAAACGGCCGGTCTAATCCGGACTGTGGAAGAGGCCCGGCGTAATCACGGCATCTCGCTCAACACACCTCACCTCTATTCGCTAATGGCTGCTTGCTACTCCCTCTGCTGTCAATCCTCCGTTTCTGCTTGGACCCGGGGAAGACATTTAAGGAAGTGGAGAAAAACACGCTTCTGGAAAAACAGAAGTCAACTCTTGACACCTGGCTTCCCCAGCCGATATATCGTGCGGAATACCAATCAGCAAATGTCTGAGAATGAAATGAGTGTCCGCTGTCATTGTCTCTGCCGGGATCATTTCTGCTGCTTCCGTGCCAATCAGCATTGCCAAGACTTGTCTATAAATGACCCGTCTTCAGGATTGCATGCTAACAACAGCAGCACCCACATACCTATAGAAACAAGAGGAACAGCTGTACATATCTTACCATGGCTGATTAGGGGGCTGAAGAATTTTCATCTGCTGTGATGCATTTGTGCACAAATATGATGCAGCATATCACCACAAAGGGTTTCCATCACTCACAAGAACTTTGCACATATAACCACTGTTAGCAACATCAAACGATTACATACCTTTACAGGCGTCTGAGTGAGGGATTTCAGATATTTCAGGGTTTCAGTTAAGAGTGAGGGTGAGGTGGAACGGTGCAAACATCAGTAATGTGGGCGCTGCACAGGTCTGTTGCGGTGGAGGAGGAGGAGGAGGAGGAGGAGGAGGAGGGCAAAGTTCTCAATTCACGTCTTAAGCTTGGAATGAGATTGTGGATACAATACGAGTCCCCTTCAGTAGGGTGTCTGTGCTTAACCTTAAGCATGGGAGCTCAGACACCTGGGCGTGGATTGAATAAAGTATGGTGGAATCCGGGGAGGACGGGGGAGTGATGTTGATGTGGAGGTGCCTTAAACCTGCATTCTCTGTAATGTCTAGTAGGGGGAAACAGGTCTCAATCGCTAGTTTCTCATCTTCCTCAATACAGCATGATGTTATATAAAGCAGGGTTTACTTTAGGGGGGGGCTACCTCGTGATTGACAGGTTACAACTACGGGAACCTGCAACAACTCATTCCAGTTTGCTCACCTCCTGTTGCAAGAAGCAGAGTTGGTGTCAGGCAGACCTTGAGAAGCTAATGGGTGTCTATGTTTTTGGAGGGAGGAAGATGAGGTTGGACTGTTGCTTCTTTGCTCTACAGTAACTCACCATCACCTCCAGACAGGTACAGAGTTAGATTAGCAGACAGGACAGAGTGCCTCCAGCTGGTTTCCAACAAATCCTACAAATATCACCTTTATGGACAAGAACACTTACTGAGAGTTGCAGCACCGCAGTGGGATTGTTGCTTCCCACCCAGACAGAGAAAGGGCTCGAAAAGAACTATAACTGGACTTCGTTTTCTGGAGATTGCTGGTGATTTCATCACTGGGAAACTTCAGTGTGGTTCAACTTCACTGCAGCTGCAGCAGCATTGTTTGGGCAGAATGACAGCGATCTAAAAATCATCAGGGACGCATGACATGGTTTCATCATTGCTGAGAAGATTTGCACTGGCTGTAAACTATTTTTGGGAGCAGTGCTACAAAATAGACTTGGAGCCTGCTGATGGTTTGAAACATGCACACACACACACACTGCTCTCCAGGAGCCGATGCAATTTGCCAGGTTTTGCTAATTAAACAAATTATTTTGGCCAGCACATGTGTGTGGAGGACACAGACCTAATCTATCATACGCACACACGTCTGCTCACACCCTCACACACAAACACGCACACACACAACCACACATGCCTGCACACGCAAGCATGCACATGCACGAACACACACGCACACACACACACATAACCACACATGCCTGCACATGCATGATCACGCATGCACACACACAAACACACATGCACGAACACAAACACACAAGCACGCACACGCACGAACATGCACGCACACACAAACACACATGCCTGCACACGCAAGCATGCACACAAACAAACACATACGCACTAAAGAAAATCCTACAGATGTGTTCAGCAATTTGGCTGTTGGCTCTTTTATTATTCATAGTTCACTGTCAGACAGGCTCTGAAATGTCAGTCGAACAAAATAAAACTAAATATTTATTGGGTCATATTCTTGGCCATAATGCTACATCACCACTGGGAGGACTCGGTTGTAAGTGCTTCGAATTATATGATGCAGTGGATGAGATGGAGTAGCTGCAGCAGGAGGAGGGCGGGGGAAAGAAAGAGGCTGCAGGGAGAGTGATGGCTACGATGCAAACGGTGGTGTTGATGATGAGATGTGGGAATGTTCAAATGATCGCGGTGGCGGAAATCATCCAGGAAAATGGTTTCGTGACGAGAATGTGATGTGCCGATGAAGATTACGGTGAACACATGGTGATACCAAAATGCTGATGGTTTCCATGGAGATTCTGACAATATTCAACATCTTCCTGGGCAACTACTGTTTGTTTGAAACCTGCTTATAGAACCAAAGGTGGATTCTCTCTGTTATACTTTGAGAAAAGACGTAAAGATACATCGACTGATTCTGTGTGGAAAAGTACAAATCTGCTGACAGTACCGGCGATTTTAAGGCACATAGATCCTCCCAATAACCTGGGGGGAGCTGAGGTTTATGTGCCGGGTTTATTTGCCCTGCTTATTGGCTTTCAGGAGTCCGCGCATCGCTATGAGGTTTATCAGGGTTGCTTTTCACCCCTGTTTCTTTAGGCTCAGCTGATATCTCCTGGTTCTAGATTAACACACTGATACAGGAGGGATCTCTTCATTGGACTCTCAGCAGGAAAGTGGATAGGCATATTCAACCAAATGGACTATTTCTATTTAAGAGCAGCAGATGTTTACTTTTTCCCACTTCTGAAAGTCTCTTAATCAATCACTTTAAATATAAAATACAAAGAGTAATGACAGATGATCATTACAGCCATTAAAACGAAATATTCTGTTGGTTTTTAAGATGTTTTGGAAACGCAGACGAAGGTTGCACGAAATGTTTTGTATGGATTGCTTGGTTTACTTCCTGTAGCTCCTCAGAGCTCCGACTGGTTGAAAGGGGCCTTTATTGATCGTCACTAAACGCATTTGCTTGTCAGCTCCTCATTGCATTGTCCATTGTTTACCATCGCTTGATGACATTTAACTTCCTCACCGCTGCCTGCTATGATGGTTTTGTCCGAGCTCAGATCGTCCAGCCTCCAGCTGATAGCCATTGCTACTGCTAAGATCCGCATGGTCCTTTCATACAAGCTGTGTGTGTGGCTAAGACTTCATCGCCATAGCAACATGGATGCTCATTCGCTTACCTCCCCTCCATCCTCCCCTTTCAGTCGATCATTTCCTCTTACCCCGCCTGCTGACTTTCTAGAGCCCCATATCAGTCCCTCCTCTGTTTTTCTCTTTCTTAGTTCCCCCCAACCTGACAGTCCCTCGGGGCAAGTCCCCCCTGGTGGCCCGCGAGGGTGACACAGTGGAGCTGGAGTGCCTTGTTTCAGGGAAGCCCAAGCCCATCATCCTGTGGTCGCGGGCGGACAAGGAGGCGCCGATGCCGGACGGCAGCATGCAGATGGAGAGCTACGACGGTGTGCTGCGTATAGTTAATGTGTCCAGGGAGATGACCGGCTCGTACCGCTGCCAGACCAGTCAGTATAATGGGTTCAACGTGAAGCCCCGGGAGGCTGTGGTGGAGCTGATTGTGCAATGTGAGTAGATTCGATTTGTTTCCACATGCATGTTGCAGCAGTGACATAATATGTGTGCATCTCTGTGTAATGCGTCATGTATCTGATTGTTTCTGTGTAATTAATGGTTCTTGTCCGGTGTGTCTAAAAATGGAACATTCTCTCATCCCGTTGCATCCCCGCCCATCCAATTTCCTTCTGGAGGCGGTGTGATTAGTCCAGTCCCCTGATGCCCTCCGTCAGGCCTGAGAGGAAACTGCTCTGACTCCACCTCTTACACTAAAGGGAGGAATTTATATGCTGAGGGTGAACTAAGCAGAGCGAATATTAACAGAGGCGCAATGCTGTAGATACTGATGTCTGAAGCGTCAGTGCACAAACGTCAGAGGAGACCCTGTCTCATCCCCGGGCCTCAGACCCCCTCGCCACCGCCGCCGCCGCCGCCGCCGCTCACCGACAAACCTCCTCCCTTAAATGTGACATTCAAAGATGGCTCAACGGCTAATTAGCAACCATCTAATTTATTCCCCCCCGTATTCATTCTGTATTCATTTATGGAGATTTGAATGGAATATTTTCAAATGAACGTCAGGGATTCAAAGCGTTGTCACTCAGTGAAGCGCTGGGGATCCTTTACCCTGCCAGGAGAGAACGGAACGGAAGAAGGAAAGGAGGGAAATGAAAGTGATCCGTGTATGGTGCTTACATTCTCTGGCAAGCGATTACAGGAAATAGAAAAACTCTTCCCATAGCCACAGTCCCATTGTTCTCCTCATGGCCTACTTAGTTAATCCATACGGTCTTCCATCTCAATTTACCCGAATCTAGAAGGAACCTGTGCAGCGGCGTGCCGCTCTGAACGTGATGGGGAAGGGGCTCCATGCTCACTGCCATTTTTTAAGCATCCCTCTTGAATCTCATTACCTCCGACAAGAAGGTGACGTTTTGTTTGTTTGCAGGATTACGCAGAAAATGCCAAGCTGATTTTCATGAAACTCAGAGTGTTCGGAGCAAAGGCCAGCGAAGAACCCGTTAAATCTGGAGGGAGATCTGGAGGCTTTTATTAACATCCGAGGAATTATAAGACTCGCCGGAGTTCTCCATGTGCACATCTAGTTGCAGCATAATCAGATAACCTACAACTTTTAAAGCCCAAAAAGTCTGAAGAATAAAAGTTATGGCAGCAGCTTTGCCAAGATTTTAAATTCACAATGAACCCGACACACCCACTAACAATATTTTCTGAGAAGAGGAACAAGAGTGGCCCCTGTTCGCTCCTCGCCGACAAGGATTAGCACATAATTTGAGAGTGCTATTGTGCTCTTTGCTATGGCGTTCACGTTTCAGCTTAGCTGTTACCCACTGTGCTGTGTTAAGAGAATTAATTAGATTTTGATGTGCTTTGAAGAGGACTGTGGAGTTTTTTTGGCTGAATTGATTATGCAGCGATGACAGCCCATATCAAAGTTTAGTGGCTTTGCTACGCACCAACGCAGACACCAATAAGTAAACAAAAGGATTTAGACTTAAGATTACCCCTTCTGCTGCTTCATGCAAGGATGATGTGGATGGATAGAAACAAATTGTTAAAAAAAACTAAATGAAAACCTTTTTTTTTTTTCTTTTAAACCTGCAGCTGTAAACTCACACGGAACAGTCGCCCATGACATATACTTTATCAACAATATTAAAATATCTGCCTGGGACAGCCACTGAAATAATCCCCTCACACTACTGCCAGTTAAAGATGAGATGGAGCTGCAGTTTACTGCCCCAGGCTGCAGGAGGTCAGTGATCCAGTTTGGAAAAGCAGCAGGAACAAACTGTATTCTGTGTTCCGATGGTCCCGGGGCAGGAACATCACATACGACCACGACGACTGTCGTACTCGTATAAAATTAAGACTAGTGAAAAAATAAGAGTCTTTAATGATACATGAGTTGTCCAACACCTCAGCAGAGTCCTAGAAGGACACAAGATAGAAGGAACTAAGAGGGCCACTCTGTAGAGAGTAGACCTCCAACCCGGGCTAATCTCAATGTTTCGTAACATGCTGCAACATTTAAGGGTTTTTCCTCGGCCCAGGCTTCACCCCTCCTTCAAGCTTCGTGAAAATCAGGCTGGTAGATTCTTTCATAATCCTGCTGACAGACGGGCACACGGGGGACACAGACATCCAACGACTGTAATAAAATTCAGTTCTTCACTGTGTTAAACAGATTTGCCCTTAAATGTAATGGGTTCTTCTTTGGCCCCGTGCAGCCCGGCCGCGTCCTTGGCAAGTTCAGGGGAAATCAGTCCACTTTTTTTTTGTGATGTACTTGAAGCAGTCGGACATCCTGACACACTAACAGGGGTGATTATGGAGGTGATGACAAGGACAGATAAAAGAGATGTGAACCAGTCCGGGTATCCTTCAAAGGAGATCAGACGGCCTGAAACTTTGATACTGGATGAAACACTTATAAGAAAGTGTCCTAGTTCAATCATGAAGAAATAAGGATATAATCAGAGAAATCTTCATATAGAAGAATCACATGTCATCACATTAGATTTGAATGAGCAAAAATTCAATCAACCAATTCATGAAACTGTGATAAACAACCTGATTTAGCACCAACAAATGTCCGTCCGATGACTCTGTGCATGCCTGATAATAAAACACCTGTTTTGCAGCTCTTAATGTTCTTAAAGCACTTTCATCCATCCGGCATCCTCAAAGCAGCACACATAATCAAGAGAGTTTTTAATCTTTGGTGCTGATTGATCAATCATTCTGCCGTGTTGAAGCTTCAGAGCCCTCCTCTTCGCATCCCATTGATAGTCGCATCAAACGGTCTTTAACAGAGTTGACAGATTGCTCTGAGTGTGTAAATAAGCAAAATGTGTCCCTTTTATTAACACGACGCGGCCCCACTTTTTGTTGTCTGTTCCATTTGCCTGTCGATATG
>CAAKHC010002559.1:36534-51490 GCA_901007825.1 Macroramphosus scolopax
TCTGCAGCCTCTGTGTGTGTGTGTGTCTGCAGCCTCTGTGTGTGTGTGTGTGTGGGCGGGGGTGGGGGGGGGTGTGTGTGGGGGGGTTGGGGGGGGGGGGGGGGGTGGGGGGGGGGGGGGGGGGGGTGGGTGGGGGTGGGGGGGGGGGGGGGGGGGGGGGGGGGGGGATACAGAGCAGCAATCCCCTGCATTATTCAACACAAGGACTCATTATAAATCAGTTGAATCAGGGATATCCTTACATATTCTCTATTTGTTTGAATTCCTAATGAATGCTATTTCCTCTATCAAGACTTGATGTTAAAGCACGTTGTGCTACGAAAGGTTATGAAGGATTTTGCTTCCCGAAAAAAAAACACACCCAGCCGCTATAAAGGCGTAGCGAAGGTACAAAACACGACACGCTGCAGAATAAGGAGCCGTTATGTCTCCTGTTAAACCGGCATGTGTCAACACAATACATAAATGCATCAATAAGGAGCATCAGTGTCGCTCCGGTATCCAGTGAGCCATGAGGGGAAACTATTCTGGAGCTTTGAGGGAAAAAAGACATTCCTCCAACCGTGTAGAAGACGCATACCGTCTCTTTATGTGCACATGCATCTACTATGAAGCTGAAAATTCTCTTGTGGACCTGCAGGAATTACACGTCCTCCTATTGATGCACTCACCTGAGGCACATGGAAGAAAAATGAAACCTATTTTCGCTGGAACTGAAGTTTACTGAGAGCCAGTCAAGCGCAATCTGAGAAATGCAGGTGCAGGCATGCACACAAAAGCCACTTTATCCAGCAATATCACCTTAAAGAATGATTGCGGCCATGTGTCGCTTTGCTTGTTTACACAGACCCAAACAAAGTCGGCCTAATGCCGCCCCAGCGTGTGGTTGTAGAAAGCATGCCGACGTTCCGTAATCAGACGAAGGACGTGCAACGCAACAGCTGACTTTTCTCTTAGACCTCCATTCGAAACTGTTTTTAGCTTCACTACCGGCTTAATTATCCCATTATTTGGGTAGTGGAAGCATCGTTATGGCTTTGCCGCTTAACTATTTCCTATTTAAAAATAAACTTCAGGTGCCAATGAACGTTTTACTTATGTCAACAACTGATAAAACGTTTTATCACACGCTGTCATCAGAGTCTGTTCAAAGTCACACAAGAGTCGGACTGTTCTGACTGCAGCCAAACTTTAAATAGCCAAATGTACTATTATACTGTCTAAAAATAGGAAAATCTGCAAGTCAACGTTTGCTAATGTTGTTAGCCTGCTCGCCCAACATTAGCTCGCTGACCGGACGTAATCCGTCTGAGAGGGGACGTTCAGCTCTTTTAGGATACGTGCAATTAACATTAGACCTTCGTCTCTAATGTCCTCTTTTATAAATCATAACATAACAATGGTCTTCCTGGGGGATGAACCCCAACCCCCCCCCCCCCCTCTTTTTACTGTATATATACAGAACCAAGCGCCCATTAACAGACACACATGCATATTTCCCCCATGCACACACACACACACACACACACGCAAGCATATTTCCCCCATTCACACACACACTGCCCTCCGTCCCTGCAGATGAAATTCTCTACCGGCCGTTGGGAGACGGCCTCTGTGCTCCTTAATGTTGTTTTTCTACATATTACCGTCAAGATATCCACCGGTGACGGATGATGGATTACATCTCAGGGTCCTCCCTCCGCCCGTGACTTACAGCAGCTCGACTCGGCCCTCGCCGCTGCTCCAACCACGCCGGGCGCCGCTCGGGGAATATCACAGAGGACCTTTTTGCTCCTTTCCTCTCATGTTTGCTGGCTGGCTGTTCCACAGGAGATACACAGGGGGGAGATGAGGCATGTGCCCTTGTTTAAAGGATGTTTTGGTTATATAAGACATTTGCTGGAGACCCAGACCCTGTCATCATTTGTCTCTCTGTGTAAATGGAATTGCACTTACTGCAATTTGGTCCAGTGCCACTCAGGGAGGCTGTGGAGCCGGGCTGTGATTCACTGCCACACTCAAAAAGCTGCAATCTTAATGTGATAAGTAGAGATTCAGGCCCCTTTTTTTTCAGAGATTAGGCACTGGGAATGGGTAAAAGCCAAGGAGGAACTGATTGTTGTGTCATTAAGCGTGGATGAAAGCCACCATTTGAACTGGAAAATTTCGCTTTTTCAGTCCAAAACCTCTCCTTGGTCTGTGTGTGCTCATCCCATGTGTTCAGTTTATAGTCACATTTCATTATCAGATCTGATGGCGTGTCGTTAATCACAGGAGCTGCTGAGTGAATTCCAGGTTTCCGTGTGTTGCGTGATAATTAGCATAGAGGGCAAGTAAGTAGAATCCCTATTTGCATACAGTAGGATGTTTTCAGCCTCCGTGCCGCTCCGTCCCGGAGGACCTGCCCTGCGCTGCTGCCTGTGCAGTTACAAAAAAAAAAAACACCAAAAAATGTGCGAGTATTTATTTGCTTGTTTAAACAGAATTACATCATCTTCCGCATCCTTCAAACAGATGCTGATTAAGGTTATAGATGATCAAATTATATGCTGTAAATATTAATAAACAGTTCATTTAATTGCATATCCTATCACGTTTGGAAGGCTCCGTAATTAGACTATATTACTGCGTGTGAGTAATGAGGAAGATTATGTTGCAGATTACAATTTCAATCAGGTAATCAGTGATCTGTAACAGATTACATTTTGGGAGTCCACAGCCCGGCTGCAGCGACCTGCCTCGGTTACTCTGTCAGGAAATATGCAAATGCGGGGCGTTCACGGAGCTCCGTGTCGTCTCGCCTCTTCTCCTCGGCATTCACTTCTGTTTTTTCAAGCCCTGCCGTGACTTTTTGTGAAGCGTCTGTGTGAGCATGTTAAGAGCAAAGATGCACTTGCATGCACAAGTGCACACAAAAACCAACACATGTATTTCGCCACCATGCAGCCAGACACTCAGGGTCCGATCACATCGTGTTTGTTGGGTGGCATCAAGGTCGTACGCGGCTCCAGACTCGGCTCTGACATGATGCCTAAATAATTCACCGCGAGGTCGTCTGTGTTCGAAGACCTGAGGCCCGTCAGATACTCAGATAACTTATTAATTTTCCATTTTGAAAGCCTGAGGTGCACTTCATCATCCTGTCACCAATCGGCCCGCGAGGCGCGACTGATTTCATTTAGAGTTCTAGTTTTTCTGCAAAATTGATCTTCCCGCGTCCGTTACCGCTCTTAACAATCGCCACTCTTCATTTATCAGCGCGGCGTATTGACTCCGCTGCACCGGTTGTTTAAAGGTTACACGCAGTGTACTTGTGTCTGACCTTTCT
Source organism: Macroramphosus scolopax (assembly GCA_901007825.1). Taxonomy (NCBI): domain Eukaryota; kingdom Metazoa; phylum Chordata; class Actinopteri; order Syngnathiformes; family Centriscidae; genus Macroramphosus; species Macroramphosus scolopax. Next base: position 39,863 of record CAAKHC010002559.1, read on the forward strand.
CTCCCCGCCCACCCCTCCCATTCATGCTTCTATTAGGATTCGCCATTAACATGATTCTGCCTCTTCCAGCGTCTCTCTGTGTATCAAATGTGTTTGGTTGTGATTTAAAAACCTGCATTTATCTTTCCAGTTGTGTCCTTCTTTGATCTCCGGGGAGCTTCCAGCTGACTCTTCTTCCGTTCTTTCATAACATGTCCTTGTTTATGTTTGGAGTGTATCCTCTTATTCTTCTCTTACCCCACATGAACTCACCCTGACTTTGTATTCTGACTCTGATTCTGTTTTTCAGACATTTACCTTCAGGAAAAAGGTTATTTTTCTCTGCTGTCTGTCTGTTAGCAGCTACAAGGCCAACTTTCATAGGACTTAAGGGGCAGTTCTGTTTAACAAGGCAGAAAATGAAGTCCTCTTCAGGTCTGAAAGGTGTTTGACACAACACCGCATTATTTCTGTGATCACTGACTACCGGGCGTCTCATGATTTGTGACATCACAAAGTCCTGAAGTTAGCAGCTCACTGTCAATTATTTCCCCAAAACACCAGTCAGCCTTAAAGGGATCAGAAGGTCAGACACCACCTACAGACGGCCTTCATCTCAATAGCGTCTTTCATGTACAGATCAATGTACCTTCCACCCACTCACTCGTTTTCTCCGTTTTGCCGTTTTTTTTTTACATCTTTTATATATTTCATCTGCACAAACACCTTTTGACACACCTTCCTGTCCTCGTCAAATGTCAACTGAACTCGTCTGAGCCCCTCTGTTCCTCCCAATCAGACCCTCCGACGGTGGAGCCGGTTCACATGGAGATGCGTCAGGGCCTGGGGAGGCCCGTGGTGATGACCTGCAGGGTGCTGCGAGCGCACCCGTCCCGCGTGCTGCGCTTCGAGTGGCTGCTGTCAAACCGGCTGCTTCACGCCGGGGCCTTCGACGCCCAGAGGGATGAGACGGAGTACACCATCCGCAGCCTGAACCGGGACGGCTGGGGGGAGTACACCTGTAATGTCATCAATGAAGCCGGGGCAGGAAAATGCACCTTTCAGGTTACAGGTAAAGACTACGTTGTCTCATGTGTCTTTGAAGCTCTTCCTGTTAACTTCCTGTTACTATTCATGCAGTGCACATATCAATCACTTAAAGGGGAACTCAACAGGTTAAATAACGTGGCTCTGTCACTCTCTGTGAGACGCTGCAGGCTCTCCTGTAACTGTAATGTTACCATAACTATAATGTTATAACCCATTCAGGTTCAGATAAGAGTGCCGACTGTAATAACGGTCGTGGCCGTTAGTCTGAGCGTCTCGTAATGACGAGGAGGGATTTATATTGGAGTTAATGGACAGTCAGCTGCGCCTCATACAAACCTGACCAGGTGCCTGGTGGGTTCAGTGACCTCCCACCTCCTCACATGTCCACAAGGAGGGATGAGAACGGGTTCAGGAAATCGGTCGCTGATACAGTCTGATGTTTCTTTTTTAGCATTTCAAGCTGACTTGTGTTAAACCGGGAACCCTGTGAAAGGGCATCAAATGCATTTGCACGTTATCTTATTAAAAAGGCCCGAGACTAAAGCTTGATGTTCCAGGTAAGAAGACGCTGATGAGCCCTGTAATAGTGGAAGAAACGCAATTGGTTTAAAATGACAGCGTTGAGCATGTTAGTCCTGCTGCTATTAGATAAATATTTAACATCATGCTTTACTCCATTATAACCTTCTGGAGCTGCTGAGCTCAAACACTTGGATCAGGATCCTTTATTCTATTATTAAATCATGACAAAGTGAACTTGAGAAGATATTCGATATAATAATAAACAGCAGGACAATGTAACACAACACTCTTATAGTTACTGTATATAATACCTTCTTATCTTGATATTACAATGATTGCAACTTCCTTGATGGAGCAGACAAAGACATAGTTCACATTTTGCTCTTGTAGGACTTCTTAAGATTTGATCAGACAATCAGTGCTCAGACAACAATAGAGTTATTGAGAGCTTCATACCAGACATGTTTCAGTTGTCCTGTTCCACCGTCTCGTTCGTCCTATTGGTGCATTTGATGATGTTTTGCTTTGATGCTCTTGTCTACCACACGTTCTTTAGTTTGCACTTAACCTTGGTAATTGGAGAGTAATTCCATGAAAACACCTAACAGATCTACTTCCCTCTTCATCTCCTGCTCGTCACACTCGGTCTGCAGTTTGGTTCCCTTCTCTCCTTCTCTAAGGTCAAGGTGATATTTATTTATAGAAACAAACCAGCTTCATGACAAACTGCTTTACAGCAATTATAATAAGTTATTATAACCAATTAAATACACTTATCTACATGTGCAAATAATCTCAAAACTTGTTTATTCTCCTGACGTCTTCTGTCTAATTTTAAATGTGCGTGTCATGAATCCGTCCTCCTCATTAAACAGGTAGAGCACAGAGACACAAGCACATCGTCCCCTGCAGCCATTTGTTTTTCTCAACAGGGCTGAGGTTTTTTGCATGCAATTGCTCGCACCCTCCCTCCCGCTGCCTCTACCTCCACACCCCTTCCTCCCCTTTCATCCTCCATCCCTCCTTCCCTCTCGCTCCAGTCCTCCCGCCCAATGCTCCAGATTCCCACCATCTGGACTCAGCGGCTGCCAAGGTACGGAGGTTCTTTTAGCAAGTCCCCGAGTGAACTAGCATGGCGCCCGAAAAATTCCTCTTCGGTTCCTCCCATCATCCGTGAGAAATCTGGCATGCCCCCCCTTCCCTTAACTCTTGATTCACAAAGTTTCTACCCAGAAACTCACTGCAGTCACCACAATATGAGATCAACTCTATTCTCCAGAGCGGCTGAAAGATGTATCCTACTGGAGTGGATATCAGCTGCCCCTCCATGACTGTAAGCTCCATTTCAAGATGAAGTTCATTAAATATTTGTTATGGCTCATGCGGTTAGGTGCTGTGTGGGTTTGCTCCCATTACACCATGAAGACAGGTAGATGGATATTCTCTCTCACAGCTCTCTGCCTGACACACTCTCAGGCTGTGGTGATGTGTTTTAAAACACATCAGTCGGGGAGATTTAGACTCAGCAATCCAGCCAACATACCATAAAAAACACATAAGTTGCCATGCCGACGGGCAGCAGGGCAGCAGGGTATCCTTCTGCAAATATAAACGCTGACACCTCTAAATTCCGTCGTGCTAGGGGAGCTTTTTTTTTTGCACGTGCATGAGGCTCATGTGCCAAAGCATCGGGACGTCTCTGGGAACTGAGCTGGCTGCAATGACCAAGTTGACCATTAAATTTCGCCAAGAGAGGAACCCCTCTGAGGGCTGTAATGTCTAACACCGAGCTTTGGCTCAGGCACTCTGTCATGGGAACCCTGCATGCTTTTTTTTTTTTTTCGCGAAAGCTGAAAATCTCTAAAGAATGTGGAGAGAAAGAAATATCTCAGTGTTTCTGAAGCCTCATGCAGCTTTTCCATCGCTGATTTGATTCCAGTCGGATGCATTAGTTGATTTATGCAAGCCTGTATTTCCTGTACATCCTGTCCTTTGGCTGCAGTTGTGCACTGATGAAGTATGATAGAGTGAAACACAGGTCACTGAACAACAGGCACACAATGTACTCGTACCACATTCGTCCGATCTCTGCAAAAAAATAAAACGCATGATCAGATACATTTCTCACGTCATTAACGACTGCTTATGTAGATTTTCTTAGATTTGATATACTTTATTAATCCCTGAGGGAACTGACTCTGCATTAAATCTATCTGGAGGTAGTAAACATGCAAACACATACAGTGAGATCCGAGCGCAGAGAGCCAGACCTACTAAACAGGCTTCGATGAAATGATAATTATTTATTTAAATCAAACTAAAAGAAAAAGGTGAAGAATCAAATAATGACAAACAAAAACTGAGGCGGATACTATGGCAGATAAGACAAAGGGGAACTGAGACCTTAAATACAGACACGGTAACAAGACACAGTTGAGATCACGAGGGCAGGGAGCTGATTGACGGGTGAGACACAGGTGACATCACTAACAAAGGGCGGGACAACAACAGACAGGAAGTAAAACACATGAGAATGATGAAGCAGGTAAATTCAAAATAAACCAGGGAAATAAGGACTACAGAAACCTGAACACTGAAGAGACAAGCAGGAACAGTTCCATTATTAACTCAAAAATAAACAAATATTCAAAGTCCAACTAAGGAGATCCGTCTTTAATGCACGATATCATCTTTAAAGTCCAGTCAAGATCTTCACTAATCCAGGAGTTCACTTCCTTTATCTGTCTTTGCTTCCGATGAACATTGGATGCCTTTGCTTTGCTTTGCAGACGTGGCTGTGACTCACCCGGGTCGCCTCGCAGCGAATGGAGTGTAATTTTGGATATTTTTCCGCAGCTCAAAGAGACGTATTGATATTGAAGCAGTAATGACTGACATTACATGGTCAGTGTGAAAAGAAGAAAGTGTCAGACTTGAAGGACAGACAAAATCTATTCCATTCACTTATTTCTCTCCTTTTCTTTATGTGTCCTTTTTTTTTTTTACATCAGGACGCTTTCATAAGATAGTCAATCAGCAGCAGCCTCGACATCAGAGCAGGTCAACACAAACCAGATTCAATCCAGGTTACCACAATCGACAATTAGCAATCATTCTGAGAGGTGTTTTGTTGGAAGGGTTCAGGCGGGGGGAGGATTTCGTTGAATAGTCCAGGGTGGAAGTGATTCATTAGAAGTTCAACTTCATTTCCCACTAAGGAAAAAAAAAGAAGCAAAAAGATTTCATTCTGCAAACGGACACAAGCAGGCGGTTTAGTCTCCGACGCCTTTTTCCCGATCGGCCGTTAGGTATTCATGTGCTGGCGTCTCGGCCAGCTGTGCACCCATATGGAAGTGTCATTTCTTGCCACAAAAGCCAACATCACACATCAGCCCGGCGCCGTACAGCAACGCTCGGCATATGGTCGGACAAAGTGCTCCTCTTGAAGAAGAAAACCGTGTTCGTGGAGACTTGAAAAATGAAACCGAAGTCTGCAAACAAGGTCAACTTCCTGCCTGAAGGCCCCTCGCAGAGCTGCTGTGAATCATTGCGTTTGGTTCTGCTGTTATAAACAGGATTTTAATAAAATCAGTTAAGCCTTCTCGGTACTTCGTGTTAGATGTCTCCCACCCAGGGTGATGTTTCATCTGTGGGCTAGGTGACGTGCTTCACCTCAGATATTATTCCAAGGCCCCCCATTAGCATTAGCTCTTGGCTGGGGCCCCTCTTTTGCAGGATGTCTTTAAAAAAACCTGTGAACAATATTAAATCTGGATATATTTCCTTACTTTTAGTAATGCGATAATAATTGCGTTTTATACCAATCTGTCCTTCGGGAGGATCTCGAGGCAGCGAACACGTCGAGGTGCTCACAGCCTTCCTTACAAGCAGCAGTAGATGTACGATGGCTGACACTTGTGGTTCCTTGGATTTGTTTTGCAGCTGAGTTTCTGTCAGCCGTTCTGCTCTTCAGGTCATTCTGGATGGACGCTAGCAACCGAGCCAGCTGCCAAACATTTAAAGTACTGACCAGCTTGGTGGTGCAGACAGTTACCAGGTCGACAGTGACCGAGTATGTGACGATGTCAGAAGGATGAACATGGCTGTTGGTGGATCTCTGTGGCATCCTGGAAGTCTGAGCGTAGAAGTTCGACGCAGTCAGGAAGGATTTGGACACGTTGGATGCAGCACTGGTTACGTTTACGATACGATCTGATACGCGCTTTGATTTCGCTGCCATGAAAGTAAACTGTGTCAGATGATATAAAATCAAACTTTAATGATCCTGGAGGGAAGAACTGGGTCACATCAGCAGGAAAGAAATATAACATAGAGAAGGCAGAAATAGAACAAACGCAACATACTCTAAGATTAGAGGCTACAGTGCATCTTTGTCATGCTAATTTGCTGCTCTTTTGACTTGAGAGAATTCTCGCTGTGTTTACAAATGAAACATTTACACATTCTTGAATCCATACTCTGGTGTAAGAGCATGTGTGTGTGAAAGGGAAACTGCAGCAGAGGCGGGGCTTGACTGTTAGGTAGAGATAGAAAGATGGAGATCTCTGAACAATGATACAAATTCAAACCCGGCAGCTTCCTGAATACACATATAACTACACATACAAGTACTGTGAAGTCATGCTGGGCTGTATTGCTCCCCTACCTCATGTCTAATGGGAATAACTCCATATTTACTCCAGCATATTCTCCACCATCGCAGAAGAATCCAATTAATTGCATGTGTACATGTACTCGGCCAACAAAGCTGATTCTGTTTGAGTAGCTCGATCGGTGTTTCTTATTTCTCCTTATTCATTATTCATCTTTGTTCATGCGCCCTCCGTCCATGTGTGGGTTAATGAAGCAATATTGTAAAGCTCACTGCTCGTATCACTATAGTAGGAAAGGCGCCGTATAGATCCAGGTCAACACGGCGCTGTTAGTCCTGTGAATAAAAGATGGTTCCAGTCATTGGCAGGAATGAGTGTGTTTTGTCGCTCTTCGTCACGCGATGTCTGACATCCATTCGATTTTGTTGCTGGCAGCAGTCTGAGTAACCCAGACTTCCCTCTCTCCATCATCATAATCCAGTTCCTCCTGGGGGACCCCAATGCATTCACAGGCCAGATGATATCCAGTATGTTGAAACGCCCCCTTCACGTGGTGGAGGTGTTGCGGTCAATAGCCCCAGGTAGGGTCTCCCTTCGCCGAGTGGCAGACGACCGGCCATGTAAAGACTGTAGACCCCTTGCCCAGAGCAGTGAGATCAGGGCGTTAAGGCATGGGTAAGGTCTGGTGGACTGGTTGGGAATCACTGGCAAGGAAAGGCATACGGCTCAGGTGCATTGGGGGCAGGTCCAATGGGGTACGACTGGCAAAGATGTTCATGAGATAAGAATCTCCAGCTGCCAAATGTGACGATATTAAAGAAATTCCCGTCTATGATTTGTTCTGCTGTTTTCCATCGTAACTAACCGTGAAGTGTTTTATCTGCAGGCAAGGCCTACCCCCCAGAGTTCTACTATGATACCTACAGCCCGCTGTGGCAGAACAGGCCCAGAGTCTACGGCTTCAAGCTCCAGTGGACCCAGATGAACCCCAACGCCGTGGATCGCATCGTCGCCTACAGACTCGGGATTAGACAGGTAGGCTTACTCGGAGCGGTCTGACTAATCCTGTCTGCTGATTGGTTGTCTCTTTCCTCTTTCCTCTGGGTGTATCTTTCAAGTGTTTTGTTGCACTGCAGTGGTGTTCAGTGACAGGACTCCCTCTCAGCGAGCTTTTATTACTGCCAGAGCCGTTTTCAAAAGCCTGAAATAATCCAATAATAGTTTTGTTCCTGGTGTTGGTCAGCTTCTTCTCAACCCCTTCACGGATAAAGTTGTTGTTATTTTTTGCCACAGGGGAGTAAAACCCTTTCTTATTCCTCATTTAAGCTGGCTTGTTGTGTTCCCACTTTGACGGTGCCAAATCTTACACCTCAATTCAATCTCTTCTCCTGCAGTTTTTTTTTGAGGATGTGAATGTGGGCAGCGCCGAATCCCCGAGAACCTGTCAGGGCCAGTCGGTTCCAAGAGTCCTGAAACGCTTTTGTCTTTGCTCTCTATCAGAAGCTCAGTCGCAGGAGTAGCAGGGAGCCCTGCAGAGAGAAACAGCAAGCGCAGCTCCTGTTTCCCTGCTTCTCAAGTAAACTCCACAGATGACAGGCAGGCAGCATTGATGGATGGCATGGTTACATTTCCTCTCTTTTGGCAATCACTGTGTACCTTCCTGTCCAACCCTCCCTTCATCGCAGCACTTTTTCTATTGTTTTTACTTACCGCAGAAGGTTGGCACCGGCTTTCAGAACTAACTTTTACAGCTCGTCATTAGCGCAGCACATTTTTCCAGGTTGCCATCAGCAGATGAGCTGCCAGTCAGGAAGCGGCGGAAAAAATGAAGACGCCGCTTTGCTAAGTCAGTTCTGCTCGGTATTAGCGAGCCCGGTACCCTGACAGTTGTGTTTGCGATGAATAATATAATTTCTTGTTTGTTTCACACGGCGCCCGCGAGGAATTGAAGCTTGAAAACACGGTCTAAGGCGGTTTGTGTTTGTGTAGCGCAATGATTTTCCTGTCAACTATCTCAGTCGGTCCGTTCGGTAATAAATGATACGCCTGCAGAGCTCGTGTTGGAAGAACCTGCCAGGACTATACATTTACTTCTCATCTGGTTCTGGTTCAGTTTGCTTTTGTTTGTTTCAGATTTTTTACAAATGATGTCTGCATCAATGCTACGATAGGATGAACTCCCATTAATCACATTTCAATCTTCTTTTAGCAGAAGCCGAACACGTCCAGCCTGTTTATTTCAGAAGTTTATTTCAGTGTTTGGGCCAACTAATTTCTTTCCACCGTCTTGCTTCGATATCTCAAGAGGGTACATTGTGTGACCATTATTTCCTTCCTCCGAGGCATAACAACCAATCTTCCATTGTCTTAGATAAAAACGTAGACTTCTTTTTACAGCATTTGCTAAACAGAAAAATCCAAATTGGTAGCCTACATTTATTATTTTCCCCCTTGTGATTAAGTCTCAATGTTGCGCATTGATTTGGACTCGTTTTAAATGTCCTCTTTGTGAGGACAAGTTGGAAACAAAGAGAGGCAGAAGACAGTGAGCAAGAAAACAGGAGAGAGAAGAGAGAGGAGCGTGGGAGGAGCTGATTCTTTTGTGAATAAATACATGCAGAGATACCCCGGACCGACTGTGAAGCTGTGGTGCAGCAAAGAAAGAGCTCGCAAACGGTTGACACCACTTCAATCTATTTATAGATTCAGCAGCAGCTCCCCTGCCATTCCCCGAGAATTATTATTACCTCCGCCAATGTGTTCGGTGCCGTCTGTCTGTCTGATATAAGGATGGGGCAAAACTACCGGCCGTGAAACACGGTGAAGGGTTGGAGCATGGAGCAAGGACAAATCCATTAAGGTTACGGGCGGATCCACGATTTATTTCTCTGTGCTCCTTCTTGCTTATATCATTTAGTTATGGTTTTAATTTGGTTCCCACGTTGTGCTTCATAAAGTCAGAGGGGTGTCCACCCCTGTGCTAACTTCCTTAGCATGAGCCAGAGGGTGAAACAGTTTCAACACTGGTCACAAGCTTCTGGTGAGTGACTGAAAGAATGAGGTCGCTCTGGATGAAATGAGTTTCCTCTCTTGGGCGGCTGGTCTAGGCTGCTGCTGCCTCGCACGGCATCATAACGGAAGGCAACAAGGCTCATGTATCGTCCCGTTTTTTCCCACCACTGACGGGTGAGGAGCTCCGGAAAGAGAGAGGATGCGGGAACAGGCGCAAGCCTCTGTACAGCTGCAGCTTTTCTCCAACTACAGAGACTCCTTATCACTGGGTGAAGAATGTGATAGATTCATCTGTGGATTTGCATTTAAAAGCAGAGTGAACTATTGAGCTGTTGACCTTGCCCGCCCGCCTCCAGGTGCTCTTCTAGTTACTTTTGAATTAGCGGTGAGGGCTGTCGGTAGACCTTATTCCTTTTGTAGTGGATTGCCTTGTGTTATCGTCCAGTGCCTTTGTGAGAGACAATCCGGCTGAAGGGGAAATGGGAATGAAGCTCTAACCGAAAGGCATGCACGGGCGAGCATCCCAAAACACAAATCACTGCACCTGTCAAGGATGCAATGGAAAGGTGTGACATCTGCCCTTGTTTTTGATACTGTAGCCGGCCACTTCAAAACCTTCACCTCTTTCCAGAAGCTTGATTGCCTGTCTCCGACCTCAGCAAATAACTTTTTCAGCCATCCTGCAGCTGAATCCTCCACCCTCGCCCCTCCCTCTCTTTTGCCTTTCTCAATTGATCTGTTAAGTGCACGTGCAGATCAATAAAAGCCCTTCTAATTACATGCATGCAATCTACAGTAAATCAGTCGCTCTTCTAACATTGTGCCGTCACTTTGATTATTTCCCGGTTCCTTCAGCTCCTGCTGCTTGCCTTTTGCTTTGATCAATCCCGCTGTTTTTTTTTTCTTTTTGCAATAAAAATTTCATGAACTGCTGCCGCAATCAAATGGCATTAAATCAATATGGCACTCCGTGGGGAAAATGTAGAGAATGAAAGGTAATGGGATGTTAACAGAAACCTTAATGGAGTGCAGGCACAAGGATTCAGTGAACATTAATAGGAAAAAAAAAAAATCTGCAGAATCTGCAAGGCAATCAATGTGCACGATTCAGATTAACCATCTCAATCAGCATTTCACGTCTGATTTGACGTTTGCACATTTAAGCACAATTCTCTTTTTATACGGAAAACATTTGCTTCCGTTTGGAGTTTGAGTCTATGGTTGCCATTTAACCCCACCATCTGCCGGGAGCTCTGGGACCCACACAAACACCCCCAGAGACACAATCCTGTTTCGTCTCCTAATAGACATTCTTTTCCCCAATTAAATGTTTTTTTAGAATCCGACACTCACGCGCCCACACACACACACACACACGCGCATACACTTTAATGCATTTATTCCTGCTCGCAGCATTACATAACCAGCTGAGCATAAGCAAAGAAAACAAAGTGACGTGGGAATTGGGAGCAGTAATGAGGTAAGAGACAGATCTCCAAGACTTCATGCTAATGTAAATTGACAGGGCGCTTCTATTACAATCTGGCAACACATAAATTCTAAACTAGAAAAGGAATGTTGAGATCTGTCTCTGACATCCAGGTAATGACAACTTCAAAAATGTGAAAAACATTTGTCGAGAGTAAAAGTAGGTGTAAAGAAGCTAATGTTTTCTTTCCTGCACACTGGCGCCGGCTGCTCATATAAAACTATTATTACAAAGGGCTCAGTGAACACGCCTCTCTTCTCCTTTGTAAACGATCAGTACAACGAGTGGCGGGAGCTGTGATACCACTCAGAAACACTAGGGGGCAAACGTTTCCTATTGCTACTCTAAAGACGGACTCACACCAGAAAACATGAGCATCAACTGTCAGATTGTTTTCGTGAAAGAAAAACAAACACTGCAACACAAAGGCAAAAGGAAGCTTGTGTGGGTGTGATTTCATATATTTCTGGCGGACTGTTCAGAAGAGATAACCTTGGTTTCGGGGATGTTGTTTGTATTGCTCCACTCCCCTTTGTCCAATAATCTTTGCTCAACAAAATAACACATAAAGTGAACTGATATTTGTCTTGTCCGACATGAGAAAAATATATTGAGAGAGGGTTGACCTTTATCCTGAGTGTTCACACTCCAAACAAAACTGCATGTGTTGAATAATACATCTAATGTCTAGCTAGTATACTGAAGATGATATATACACGCTTTGTCGTCTGGCAATTAGCTGCCGTCCCTTTTGTGCTTCCAGAGGTTTGCTGACATTTTCCAAGGATAGGTGACGACAAGCGGACCCTCTGCAATTATCGGTGACAGACAAAAAACTCTATTTACCTGCAAACTAATGGTGATAATTGTGGATTATCGTGGCTCTAAGTAATTACTTAATTGATATTGTCATAACACACACACACACACACACACACACACACTGATATTTATAGAAACTAG